>JABUQX010034957.1:45000-55310 GCA_015478945.1 Trachelipus rathkii
CATTCTTTTTTTTTTCATAATAATTATCGAATTTCTCAAGTAGATTTTTTAAATCATACCCTTAATTCCGCTAACTCTTTAACTCAAATGTTTCGTTATTAACTAAACATTGTATGGCATGCACAGTTAAATCAAGCATACAAACTGAAGAGATAAATTTATTTCATTCATGGAAATTATTGCTAAAATATACGAAATTGAAAGAAAAACGGTTAGCAGTAAAGAAATACACGGTGCCTTTCACATATACAACATAACACACACACACACACATCACACACGCACACACATACACATACAAACACAACATCACATACACATACATTATTATTATTATCACGCACACACAACAGCACCACACACACACACACACACACACACACAACAACACCACACACACACACACTACACAAACACTGTCTCTGTATACAAGCGAGGCATCATAAAGAAGGAGTAAATTTTTTGGGTAAGACCTTGACGAAAATAATTTGTGTTTTTTATGATCTCCTTTTTGAAGTACATGGAAGCAGTGTTTAGTTGTACTTTTCAGTATTCTGAATTTGAGTAAGAATAGATTCCGCTATGGGGCAAAAAAAAATTGTAGCTCGTTCATATGTATTTATAGTGAAATAATAATTTAATGTTTAAATTTTTACAGATGTGAATCATGTATATATATATATATATATATATATATATTAATATGTATATATAATATATATATATATAGTTATATATAGTATATAATAATATATATATATATATAATATATATATATTATATATTATATATATCTATAAGTGATATTATATATATATATATATATATACATTAAGTTTGTTTGAGAAGATCTACGTGAATAGACATAATATAGGGGTGAGAAAGTAGACGAATGAAATGTTTCGAGCATGTGTTTTCATATGTAATAAGAACTGGACTTCTGAAAAATCATACTCAAGTCTCGAACTCTGAAAGAAATTCATACTGTCAAAATAAATTTTAATCAGATATGTATGGATATGCAAATTAATTAAATCGTAATCGAAGCAGCTGAAAAAGATTTATTTAAAGACAAATATAATAGCTGTAGGTCGAATAATTATATATTATATATATATATAATAGTATATAGTATATAATATATATATATATATATATATATATATATAATAGTATATATATATACTATTATATACTATATATATATATGAAAAAAATATATAATTAGTGATAGTTATAATATAGAACATTCATAGAGAATCATTCACGATATAGTATATTATATAAATATATATATATATATATATATATATATGTATACTATATATATATATATATTTTACTGTATATCTATTATATATATATATATTATTTAGTATATATATATGTTGGAAGAAAATGAACGCTTGTAAATCACCATTTACACATACGTATACATTTACATAAAAAACATACAGATTCTTGGTAAGCATGACGTACGCGCAGCACATAGCATTAACAGCAGACGACACACACCACTAAACACACACACTTCACACACCACATACGCACACACACATACATACGCACATACACACAACCTATACACACACATCATACACACACCTACAATACCCAGATACACCAACACACAACGCAAACATAACACACACACACACACACACACACAACACGCAGCCACAACAACCAGCACCAGCAGTCACTTCCTCGATATATGCATACACTCACACCGCACACGACACTAACAGACATTCCACACAGCACATGACAGGATAACACATCACAAAGCACACAGCACTGCATACACACAACACACCGAACACACACATAACACAGCGGACCATTATAGGCTAATACTGACTCAAAAATAGGAAGTAAATACTGATGCATTATGTCAATGTTTCTTCCTCTGCTCTTCGGTCTCGTCTCGTCTCTCTTTTCTCTCTCGTCTCTCTCTATCTTCACTGTAGCTCTCTCGTCACGCTCTCTCCCTCTCGTCTCTCTTCTCGTCTGTCTCTGCTTCTCCTCTGCTCTCTCTCTCTCTCTCTGAAAACCAATCCTTTATTTTTTTACATATGTAACTGAATACAATCTTCATTTAATTAGAATATGTCTATACTGAATTTGACTATACCGGTACACTCTCACAGAGAGTTTTTTTTTTGTGTGCGATGATGAAACTTAGCGTTTTTATATGGTAATGACCTGAATAAGGTGTGACCTATTTTATATGAGGAATCATATAATATTATTAGTCTGATATATTAGTATATGAGTATATATATATATAATACATATATACTTAGTATATAATATTTGTATATGGTATGTTGTCTGATAGTTATGAGTATTATTTTATATATATAATATAAGTATATATATATATATTGGTAGTAGAGTTATGATTATATATATATATAATATAATTATATTGTTATATTATATATAGTATCGATATATATATATATAGTATATTGATCAGGTATATAGTACAATTATATATATTATATATAGTATATTTTATATTTTAAACTACTTAGTATGCTGAATAATGGATACGCTTTATGTTTAAATGAAGCGTAGTCCGGTAAATAATATTTCTTACTATTGATATTATATATTAATATTATATAAGGTGCTTTAGCAGATTTGTAGTGGGTTTAAAGTGTTATTCTATGTTAGTATTTTCAGGTGTTATATAATGGTATCAGGAGATTTATATTGTAGTATAGATGTAAGTTTACGCTATTATGGTGAGCGACATGTGATCTACTCGTTATAATTATGAGCTCTGGTTTAGCGTATCGTATATAGGCGTATCGTTGATAGTTCTAGAGTTATTAGGTAGTGTATTAGTGTGGTGTGGTGCTTATGGTAGTTGTAATACTTATTTTCGATAGTTATTGGGTTTATATATGTTTAGGCCTCGTCTTATGAACGGTCGGTTTCCCGATTTGTTCAGTATTATTTCGTATTAAATATACAGGATGCCTTGGTATTGCTATGATTTGGTCAAGTGCATTTATGAAGGCTAGTGTTGATGTATATGTTATCATAGCTTGTGAAAATGAAGCTTATGGTAACATGTGTTGCTTCAATTGTAGGATCGTGCTAATAGCGTCTACGATGATGTTGTATGGTTATTGATTATAGTTAATAATATTATTATGTAAGTTGAAACGAACAGCTTAAATCAGGCAGTTAAAATAAAACGATATGATAGAACTGTTTTTATTCGTGAAGATCATCCTTTCTGAATACTTTATGTTGAAATACTGAAATTTTTATGTTGTATTATTGGAGCTTCAGGTAGAAAGGGCTTAATAGTGGTTGTTTTTCACACCTATGTACTGTCGAGATTGGACTTGATGAAATACTAAGGTAGCAAAGACTTGTATGGCTATCACCTCTACCTACATACATTGAAATATCATCGTTAAAACTAGAGATATTGTCTATGGCTTCTGTATATTACAAGTTCGATAAGATTAAGGTTAATCATATTTTATTAACATCAAAGGTTTTTATAATGTTTTTAAAATTACTACTTTTTGAAATTTGATTATTCGATATACTCTTTATACTAATATATATATATAGATTTATATTAGATGGAATATTACTATGATATAGATACTTATATATATTATACTAGTATATAGTTATTATTATTATTATATATATATAAATTACTATATATATATACTTATATAGGTATATATATAAGTAGTATAGTATATTTATATAGATATATATATATATAGTAAGTTATATATTTCAAAGTTTTAAATAAATCTAAGCGCAATGTTAGCACAACACACCACAGCACACAAGACAGGGCACACACACAACACACATACACACACACACACACACACACACACACATACACGCACACACACACACATACACTTTAGACATACATCAGCACTGCCGCACGCCACCCTCACACAGCAAACACGCACACACACACACACACACAGCAACCCACATCCACCACACACACATCACCACATGACACACAACACACACATGGCAGACAACACACACTAACAAATACGTCGATATATACACATACGCTGTTACCAACACCATATCACACATCAAAGCAACACAGCACATACATATATAGTATAATATACATATTTATATATATCATATATATTATTTATAAATATATTAATAATAAATAATTATATATCTATTTATATATATTGTATATTATATATATTATATATAGTATATATATATAGTTATAGCTATATAGTAAAGTATTAATATTATAGTATAGGAGTAGCTATAATAGCCTATAACTATATATATAGTATAGTATATATATTAGAAGGTTCGATTAAATATTCACTGTTTATAACAAATAAATAGTTCTTTTCTACAGGGACATTTGCCATATATCTTATTGAAAACAATTTATGTTTTAATTAATTCCTGGCACTTATATCATGTATATTCAGTTATAAGATAAAGAGTTATTTCAGATTTTTCTTAAAACTTATATAATAATTCATTATCTCTGAACAGTATGAATTTATACTATATAAAACTTGTGAAAAGGAAACAGATTGAAGATGAATGAATGGAAACGTTATTCAGCAAATGCTCTCAAAATATAGATGTTCAGGACCTGTATCAACATCTCTATAAGAAAAATTAGACATTGGTGTACCCAGGCTTAGGTAAGCCTTATCTAATACAGAAGGTATTCTCATTTACAACGAATATATCTCGTGTTTTGATTCACTACTTAACCTCAAATATTTAATCAACTATACCGTTATATATTGAAACTCTGTCTATATGTACACAACGTGTAAATGGTGACTTATAAACGCTCATGCTTCCACTATATTATAGTCTGATAGTATATATATAATACTAGTTATATATAGGTTATTATATAGTATATATATATATATAAATATAGTATATAGTAATATATATATATACTATATAGCTTATATATATAATATATATTATATGTATATTATATATATACCTATACAGTATATATATAGTTATTATTATATAAGTACATATAGTATATTAATCTAGATAGATTTCTTTTAGATAAAATAAGGTGTACACATTTGGTATAGTATATATATCTATATTATATATATATATAGTTTATAGTATATATAGTATATATATATATTTAGTATATTATATATATTATATATAGTCTATAAAGATATATATTATATATAATATATCTCTATATATAATTATAAAAATTTTTATTTCTTACCTTTAAAAAAAAAAAAGAATTTTTTTCTTTTTTTAAAGATAAATTTTCCCTTTTTTCAAGGCAAAGCAAAAACTGAAATAGCAAAGAAATTTTTTATTAAACTGCAACCCTTACATGATTGCTGATTAAAATTTATTTGATAGTGATAAATTCATTTCAGATTTGAGACTGTTGGTTATTGAATTTTTAGAAGCCAGTTCTTATTACATTGAAAATCACATGCCGAGACATTTATTTGTCTACTTCTGTCGCCTTATAATTAGTTCAATCCAGCAGTAAATCTTCAAGCAAAAACTGTTATCATTCTTCTGATGCAACATTCCATTGTTTTTTCAATTTTACGACATACTGCAGGTTTTTTTCATAACGGATTCTACTCATTAAATTCAGAAAGTGAAAGTGCAACTAAACACTGTTTCATGTACTTCAAATAGTATCATAAAACCCGCAAATATTTTCTTCAAGGTCTTTACCTCAAAGAAATTTACTCCTTCTTCTACATGACCCGTCGCTATACAAAGAAACTGTGTGGTGTTTTATGTGTGTGTGTGTAGTGTGTGTGTGTGTATGTGTGTGTGTGGTGTGTGTGTGTGTGTGTGTGTGTGTGTGTGTGTGTGTGTGTGTCGTGTGGCATCGCAGTGTCATGTGTGTCTGCAGCGTTGAATATATATATATTAATTATATAATATATATGATATATATATAATAGTAGTAGTATATAGATTAGTATCATACTCTCACTAATATGTATGGAGTGAATGTATAGTATAAATCAGTTGACGTAGTTATAAGGGATAGGATGTGGTAGCATGGACTATCTTATTTTTAAGAACAAATTAATAATTAAGTAAAAACAAATAAAAAAATATAAAAAAATTTAGATATAGATAAGAAATTCATAAGACAATTAATGTATGATAAATATAAAGTATTTTCATCCAAAAATGAGGTATTTTATACTTTGCATCTCCTATACGCACTCGCTTTATTCTCCTACGCATACATATCGAAGGCTGGAATTAAATTTATGTATAGTTCATATGATATAGTGAGAGACATAGCCGTGCATTCGTTCGTCATACTTTTCGTGGCGTTAATTATGAGGGTATCGGCTGTGGTTGCATAATTAGGATGTTTTAAATTTTTTTGCAAGACTTGTTCACTTGCATTATATATATATGTATTATATATAGCTCTCACTACTATAGTGTATATATATATGTTATAGTATATAGTATTTATATAGTATTATTTATATATATATATATATGATATGTAATAGCGCTATATATATATATATCTGTATATATATATATTATATATATACTCTACTAGGTTATATATATATATGATAGTATATATATATGATATATGATAATAAAGAGAAGAGAGGAGGAATATGAAGGCCTATTCTTGCATGCGTTAAAAATCAGTGGCATTTTCAACTATTTTGAATGTAGATGTGATTTTCTTTTGCTCTTCCTGTTTAGAATTATTCTAGAAGCATTGTGTTTATAGAATGTTGATTTGATGGAATTATTTTGTCATTAATATTGTAGATGGAGATGGAATAAAGGTGTCGATTATTTGCTAAGAACAAACTTTGAAAATCTTAGTTATGGAGAACAAATTGAAATTAAAAAATACGGAAGGTCGCACACCAATTTGAAGATAATTATAACACTGAAAAATGGAAGATTGGTGTTTAGTCATGGAATGTGGTTGAAAATAAGGTCAGACAGGGTGTCCTATAAGCCCAGATAGTTATATTGCTAGCTGGTCACGTTTTAATTTTTTTAGGCATAATTTCGTCAAAGAAGCTTCGGTGTGAAAAGAAGGTTTTTCTGGTATGTGAAAAATTTTGAGTAGAGCTCGGTCAGCAACATGAAAGTGTGCTCAGAGACATTTAGGAATGTACGGTTAAATTTAGTAATTGGTTGGAAAATAGTCAATATTGATCAGGCTTAAAGTGAATCTCATATCTCATAGAGCTCGGGGGCAGCGTTGAGAGAGTCGTTTTTTCTTAATGTAAATCTTTCTAAGAACTACGCGGCGATGAAAGATTAAATGCAGCTTTGGCAGGATGTTAATTGAAAAGAGCTCTATTTCATCATTATGGCTGAAAAAAGAAATTCTGGTATGATGAAGCAATGCGGTACTTTCTACAAAAAGAGAGAAAACTGAAGCTTCAATACCTGTATGTATTTAACCAGGTGCTTGTTTATTAAGAGACAATCGCTCGTAAAACATATATAATATATATATATAGTATAGTGATAGTAGGATGCTTATCTTTATATAGGTAAAGTGAAATTATCTCCCTTTATACGTTAATATTAAGTAGGGTAATATTTATATAGTATTATATATATATGCTATATACACATATGATACGTAATATAAGTGGTGTGTAGGGCTCGGTCGATTTAGGAACTATAATATATTGCCTATTATATTGAGCGCGTATGTATTGGTGGGTTATATTATACGTAGGTAAGTAGTACTATTATATATATAGTTAGATACTTTATAGTTATGGTACTAGGTATATATAGGTGATATACTTGTGATTTATGTTCTATTTATATAATTAGTATATAGTACTAGGTATCAGGATTAGTCTACCCAAGTGAAAACAGATCTAGACTACGTTGGGTGGGGTTCGTGATGATAGTATGATATATATGTTTGGTATATACATATTCGTAGTATAATTTATATATAGTATAATTTATATATACGTGTGATTTTGTTTATATTATCATATATTATAATATATGATATATATATAGTATACTATAGTATACTATATTATAAGGTCCTATATAGGTATATATATATTATATATACTTATATATATATTTGAGTTAGTGTACAGGACGCACCAACTGACTGCAATGAACCGTCCACACTGAGTTGAAAAATCAGCTACTCATGGGAGGGTTTCTGTCATATATAGTTGTTTCAAATGTCATAGAGAAAGAATTTGATGTTGATGACATGAATATTCCGTCAGGTGCAAGGAAATAAATAAATGAAATAACTAAATACAATTTTTGCCTTGTACTTGGTTAATTAGTTCTTATGGTCGATTACATAACAAAATCAAATGCTATAAAGAATATTCAGTTCTTGAAGATACAAGAAAATAGTGTTACTGTAAGTGGGAAGATTCAGATATAGGATATGGGTTAATGCTTTTAGAAGGTGTGTACTGACCATAAAGTGAGGTTAAAATAACGTAACTCTCTCTCCAGAAAGGATTGGATGTGAACAATCAATGAAGATTATGATGAAAGATTTTTCATTCATTAACAGGCAAAAATTTTGCAATTAGGAGGAGGGTCTCGGTGACACATAGTGATTGTGAGTGATATTAGTGTGGCCAATAGCGGAGGCGGGCAAGTATCACCTCATGTAATGTGAATTCGCTGTGGGCTGAGGAAGACCATACCGATGTTGGTCTTTTGTTTCTCGAGTTTCCTTCCTGCGATCACTTCGTCCAGGTCACTCTGCACATGATCGAAAGCCCAATCCGGAGATGGAAGGATAGTAAGTCAGTTGATGAGCTATGCACTTTTCAAAAGGGAAGTAAATAAATAAATTAATAAATAAAGTTAATAGAGAAAAAATAATAATTAAAATAAATACTAAAAGTAACCTCTATGGCCAATTGCTCAAGTCGCAAATCTGCTCGGTTAGGTAGCAATGCAGACTTAATAGAGGAATGGGATTTAAGCATTGCGAGAATAAATAGAAGGGCAGAATCCCAGTACACAAAACAGAAGTGTATGAAAGAAGGCGTACCTTTACGATTGATCTTTGATCCAACATTCTACATCAATTTTCTGAGAGAACTAAGGGTCCTCTGTGCCTCGAGGGCTTAAGCATGAAGGTGGAATTCGAGAGGTAATTCTACGCGCAAACTTTTGATTGTAATGCTATAGAAAGAGATAAGATGGGATCATGATGCTGAGAAGAGGTCAGGGGGGTGCCAGAAAGTATGGCAAGCAGTTGTATAATCCTCTCACTATTCAACTCTAGCAAAAAGGAAGTGAACAGGATCTCTCTAAATGCAGGAACATGCTTCGCATTCATGAGGTGAAGTAAGACCTTTATATATACTATATATATCATATATATATAAGTATTATATATATATACTATAATCTATATATATAATATAGTAAATATATATATATATATAATATAATATTAATATATATATATACATATAATATATATATATATATATAATATAATATATATATATATATATAGTATATGATATATATATATATTATATAATATTATATATATCTATATATTATATATATATATATATTATATATATAATATTAGTAAATTATATATATACTATGTTATATTCAATAACTAATAAAATATAAAATTAAATATAATATATATTATATTATATAATATATATATAATATATATATATTTTATTTATATAATATTTATACTAATATATTATATATAATATATGTTATTATATAATATATATATATATATTCGTAAATATGTGAAACCTTTCGTTTTCTTCCTTAATATGTACGAAATATAATGACTTAATACAGTTATGTCTGAAATTTTTTTTGTCGACTGCTTCTGACTGTTCTGATGATGAATATTAATTTTATATAAACTTTATTTAAACGTTTATTTAGCATTATATAATAAAAAGATTGAAATAATGTATGATGGCATAAATGTAATTTATATTAAAAGAAACAAAAAATAAAAAAAAAAAAACACTTAAAACTTTATCTATAAAACCATAGCTTTAATTTAAAATGTAGGCATTAGAACGATACTCTCAAAACACTATTTTCGGTCTACCGACATTGAAAATAATTATTTTTCAGCCACCGCCTTCAGTTTTTACTTCAGCCAAAACTTAAAAGCCACAATGGTATGATATATATATATTAATAATACTCTATATATTATATATATATATATTTATATATATAATATATATATATATATAATTATATGAGTATATATATATATATGATATATA
>JABUQX010034958.1:0-2500 GCA_015478945.1 Trachelipus rathkii
TTCATAATTCAGTTTACGACCTTATAAAATATATATAAAACACCATATTTGACCCCCTTATGTGTTTGAGCCAGATTTTATCCTTCTTCTTTCTTTCTTCTTCATTCTTCTTCATCCATCTTCTCTTATGCACTCCGTGTATTTCTTCTTTCATACATTCCTTGCATTTCTTTTTTTTACCAATTGTGGACGCCCCTCCTGAGGAAGGTGCCTGCAAACACCATGAGGGTTTTGAAACATTCAGTAATCAAGTTCTACTACCTTATAAACTTATTATAAGGGACATCAGTTTTGTATTATTATACAAATATTAACTAACTCGGCACCGCACGGCTCCCAGACCGGGTGCCGGCAATGGCACATTCCCAAACACCAATCATTCTTATTCATCATTCTTCCTTACTCCTTTCTCCATCCTCCTTCTTCTCTTATGCGCTCCGTGCAATTCTTCTTCTTTTATTTTTCAGTTCAGGTACCCTTCCGGGGTGTTCCCAGACACCCATTAGGAACTTGAAACCCTCATAATCAAGTTCTACGTCCTTATAAACATATATAAGGACACCATATTTGACCCCATTATGTGTTTGTAGCTGATTTCAACTACGGATCCGGAGCCGGCTCATTTACTCCTGCACTTAACTCAACTCCGTATCTAATTCATCCATCCTCTTCTATGGACTCTGCAAATTTCATCCTTCTACGGACATTTGCAGGTTTTGGGGCTCAGCCCCATCACACATTAGGCGTAGCGGCGCGAAACCTCGATTCCAGGGAGACGGCGGACACCAAACAGGCTGCTGGAAGGTGAGATACATGACCCACACTATTTACCCACCTTATTTATTTATTTATTTACTATTTTTTTTCGAAAAAAACTTAATTTTTTCAAAAAAAAAAAAAAAAAAAAACATGCGTGTATGTGTGTGTGTGCGCGCGTATGCGCGCCTATGTACGTATTTGCCCAGTATTTTTCCAGACCCTGCGGTATCACTTTCGTACTACAGCGATATATCGAATGAATTAATGGTAATGATTTTTTTCAATGTAATAAGTCAACCATAGCACGTAAAACATCGACATGGGGGTAGACGATCACGATAAATCGATTGGAACCATCAAAAATGATCTGCCGATCATTTAAAACCTTATTGGAATTAAAAGCGCCCCCTTTGGGTGGCTAAGTCCCCGAGTTCAGGTGAAAACCCTCCGAAATCGGTCTTCCAGACCTTAAAAACGGTCTAAGCAACCTTAGAAATTCTTACTTTGACTCTCAAGCGTCAAAAATCAAATGTTGCAAAATGCTGTTTTGCAACATTTGCAACCTCCGCCTGCCATTTTGACTGCCGATCGTTTCCCGTATTATAATATATATATATAATATATTTTTTGATTTTGTAAAATACAAAAAAATATATATATATATTATATATATATATATATATATATATATATATATATATATATATATATATATATATATATATATATATATATACAGTTAACACCATCGCTCACAGGCAGAGCCCTAATCTAGGAGAGGGTGTGCTCAATTTTTATGTCTGAGCAAGACGGAGCCAAAAAGAGAACAGCTCGCACTCACAAAACCGCCCAGTGAGGAACCTGGATCTCTCGCGAGTTCTCTACCGCTGAGCTACCGGACGATATTTTGGTGCTTAATCCATTCCTTCTTGACCTTATGAAGAAAATCTTCGTACGAGCCGACTCCCCCGAATGTCCATTCTTCTTATAATAAATAACTTAATCCAAAATATTGTTGGTCCATTTATTTCACTTAACTTATATTATATCAAAAATAACAAAGAATTAAATTTTGCTGCTCCTCCGTTAAATAAAATAGATTTCAATTTTGCTTAATTTTATAAAATTTTGTATTTGTAATTCCTTTAACTAAAAAGCTTTCGCAAAGATTGATCAAATGTTCTCTCAGAAACCATCTCCTTCAACAGCACTTAAGCTTCCAATCCCTCGCTGCCAGCTCTTGTGTTTCTTGGTCTTCTTTCTTCTGAATCTTCCCTTTTCTTTTCCACTCTCTTTTCTATGCGTTGCGCATATATATATATATATATATATATATATATATATATATATATATATATATATATATATATATATATATATATATATATATATATAAAATAATATATATATATATATATATGAACTTGTCCTTTAAAAGGAAGTTAACCGATATATATCGAACGAACGATGTAATCGATTTTTTTCGATTATTTCAAGGCAATAGTGCGTCAAGGTTGCCAATAAGTTTTTTTTTTTTTAACTAAAGGAATACCCAAGATTAAATCGCAAAGATGGAAAGAGTCAGGGTCTCTCGGCCTCAGCGGGGAACGACGGGGGGGACTTCGCCCCCCCCCTCTGTCCCACCGTCGGCTCGAGCCCTTAAAAAAAATAAAAATTAAAATAAAAAACTAAAATGCAAGCTTTTGGCAACTCTTGCGCTCTTTCTATTGAAGTTTTAGCT
>JABUQX010034959.1:5000-12500 GCA_015478945.1 Trachelipus rathkii
GCGGTGAACATCAAAGCTATTTATTACAGGTTAAGGAGAAAGTGCGATCGATGATATCACCGTCCTAGAACGAAACTTATAAACTTATGAACATCAAAGCTTACTACAAGCCATAATTCTTTACGCTGTACTTATAACATTTTCTAAATTATTTCAATTTTTTAGTTTGATTTTACCATATTCTTGTATTTGAATAAAGTAAAATCGAGTTGACGTTCACAGACCAATATCCTTAAAGTGTTTATCTAACTTTTTCTTGAATGAATCGATGTTAGAGCTGTTCGCTATTTCATAAGAAAGACTATTCCACTTCTCGATTATATCGTGAAGAAATTTTTTGCTATATTTGTTTGAAATCGTTTATGACAAAGTTTATGCCCATTACTTCGTGTTACATCATTAAAATTATATCTGAAGAATTGCCTGTAATCGATATTGTCAAATTTATTTAGTATTTTGAAAACTTCTATTAATTTTCCTCTCAATCTTCTTGTCTCTAAAGAATGGATATCTAATTCACGTAGTCGTTGCTCGTATGATTTACCTCTCAATTCAGGGATTAATTTAGTTGCCCTTCTTTGAATTCTTTCAATTTTTTCTATGTCTTTTTTGAGGTATGGACTCCAAAACTGCACTGCGTATTCCAGATGAGGTCTAACTAATGTTTTATAGAGAGGAAGTATTATATTTTTAGATTTATATTCAAAGTTTCTGGCAATAAATCCTAGAGCTTTATTTGCTTTTTTAACAGCTTCAGCACATTGTTTCGCAAACTTTAAATCCTTATTAATTAATACTCCTAGATCCTTTTCCTCACTGACAACTTTGATAATTGTGTCATCTATTTTGTAATCATATTCATTGTTCCTACTCCCAAAATGTATAACTTTACATTTATCGGTATTAAATTTCATTTGCCATGTTTTTGACCAATTTACAATCTTGTTTAAGTCGCTTTGAAGTAATTGATAATCTTTCTCACATATTATGCGATTTCCAAGTTTCGTATCATCCGCAAATTTCGAAATATTGCCTAAAATATTATCATCTATGTCATTTATTGAACCAAGGACAGATCCTTGGGGTACACCACTAGTAACATTCGTCCAATCTGAGCATTCACCATTGATAACGACTCGTTGTTGTCGATCCGAAAGCCAATTTTTAATCCAATTTAAAAGTTTTCCTCGAATACCGTGAGCTCTAAGCTTTTCCAATAATCTTTGATGAGGGACGGTATCAAATGCCTTTTGAAAGTCTAAGTAAATGACATCGAAGGATTTATAATTATCTACATCGTTAATAACCACATTAAAAAATTCTAGCAAATTTGTTAAGCATGATCTATTTCTTCTAAAACCGTGTTGGGTATTCTTGAGCAATCCATGATCTTCAAGATGTGCAACTAACCTATTAGTTAGTATTGCTTCAAAAATTTTACCAACTATAGAAGTCAAGCTAATTGGTCTGTAGTTATTCGGAACCTTACGATCTCCTTTTTTGAAAATGGGAGTTATATTAGCAATTTTGAAATCATGAGGAACTATTCCTTCTTTTAAAGACTTATTGAAAAGCATTGTCAAAGGTTTCACTAATATGTCTTTCAAATTTTTGAGATGCATTGGATAGTATCCATCTGGTCCAGGTGATTTATTTATTAATAGCTTATCAATTTGGAAAGCAACTTCCTCTTCTAAAATTTCAAATGTATCTAAAATACTATCTGCAAAGAAGAAGAAGAAGAAGAAGAAGAAGAAGAAGAAGAAGAAGAAGAAGAAGAAGAAGAAGAAGAAAAGAAGAAGAAGAAGAAGAAGAAGAAGAAGAAGAAGAAGAAGAAGAAGAAGAAGAAGAAGAAGTAAAAAAGAAGAAGAAGAAAGAAAAGAAAAATAAAGAAAAGAAGAAAAGAAGAAGAAGAAGAAGAAGAAGAAGAAGAAGAAGAAGAAGAAGAAGAAGAAGAAGAAGAAGAAGAAGAAGAAGAAGAAGAAGAAGAAGAAGAAGAAGAAGAAGAAGAAGAAGAAGCTATTGAAGAAGAAGAAGAAGAAGAAGAAGAAGAAGAAGAAGAAGAAGAAGAAGAAGAAGAAGAAGAAGAAGAAGAAGAAGAAAAAGAAAAAGAAAAAGAAGATTTTTAGATATTTTTATCTATCTATTTTACTATTATTTTTAAGCTTGCATTTCTTTTATTCCATTTCCTCTAACTTTGTGCGGTGATTAAAATAAAAGTAAAATCTAATGGGAAAAAAATATGTATATTCAATAATTAATTTAAAGCTTCACACCTAAATTATCAATTGTAATGAAATTTAAGCTATTATTATTGTTTATATCTAAACACCAATTACAATACAATTAATTTTGTATTAAGATAGTTTTTCGACTTTTTTGTGAGATGATTGAACAACTACTTAAAAAACACATTTGGCGAACTCTGCTCGCCCATAGGCAAGCCCGAGCGCTTGCGTTCTGGCGGAGCGTAGCGATGTTGCTTGTTTTTATTATTATTTTATGTCCCCTCCTTGAAAAGGGCCCTGCCTATGAGTGATGACAATATATATATATATATATATATATATATATATATATATATATATATATATATTAATATATTATTATTCTATATATATATATATATAAATATTATATTATATTTCAAATTTTTGTATAGAAATATATAAATTTGTATCATTTAAATATAAATAAAAAGCATAGAAATATAAAGTGTTATATCTATATATATATATATATATATTATATATATATATATATATATATTATATATATATATATATATACATATATATACACATATATATACATAGATCTAAAGCCTCTTTATTTATATTTGTTCCTATTTTTGATTTATATTAGCTAATATATATATAATATATATATATATATATATATATATATATATATATATATATATATATATATATATATATATATATATATATATATATATATATATATATATAATGACAAAAAAGAAAATTATTTTGCTTTCTTTTTCTTTTTGTTTTTCTTTTTGTTTCTTATTGTTTTTTTTAATTTTCCTTTTTATAGTTCCCTCTGTCATTTTTTTTCTCTTTTTTCCTTCTCATTTAATTCTCATTCTTCTATTTTCCTGTAAATTGTTGTTTACCTATTCTCTTTCTTCTTTGTCTTTTTTCCATTTCTTTTCCCGTTATTTTATTAATTTTCTTTTTTCCTTTCTTTTTTCCTTTCATTTCTTTTTCATATTTTTGTTTTCTATGTCTATTTTTTTTCATTTTGTTCTCTTCCTTTTCCTTGTCATTTTCACATCTTTTTGTTTTGTTCCCATTTTTGTTTATCTATTCCTTACCTTCAATATATTTTTCTTTTCTTTCTTCCCTTTTTTTCTTTTTCTTTAATCATTTTCTTCTACAACATTTTTCTCTTCTTTGCCTTTTCCACCTTTTTTTCATTCATCTTTTTTCAACTTCTTTCTGTACTTTGTGTTCTTTTTTTCTCTTTGTTTTTTTCATTTGCTTTGTTCTTCTTGTTCTTTTTCTGAACTTCTTTCCTCGTTGTCCTTGCTGTTCCTCTGTTGTTGCTCTTCTCGTTGTTGTTGTTATTATTGTTCCCTTCTTCTTCTTCTTCTTCTTCTTCTTCTTCTTCTTCTTCTTCTTCTTCTTCTTCTTCTTCTTCTTCTTCTTCTTCTTCTTCTTCTTCTTCTTCTTCTTTTTCTTTTTTTTCTTTTTCTTGATTTTAACGATGTAACACGAAGTAATGGGCATAAACTTTGTCATAAACGATTTCAAACCAATATAGCAAAGAATTTCTTCACTTACGATGTAATTGAGAAGTGGAATAGTCTCTCTTATGAAATAGTGAACAGCGGCAACATCGATCTATTCAAGAAAAAGTTAGATAAACACTTTAAGGAAATTGGTCTGTGAACTTCAACTCATACCGAATCTTACTTTATTAAAACGATAGAATTAGATAAGGTGAAATCAAACGAACTATTGAGATCATTTGATAAATGTTAAAAGTACATCTTAAAAGAATTTGGGCGCCGAACTTATATTGAACAGTTTTAATGTTTACCCCTTAGAGGTAAATTTACCGCAAATGTTTACCGCTGTTCTAGCGCTCTAAGTCGGTGGTCGCATTGATCACACTATCATCTTAATTTGTAATAACAGCTTTGATGTTCACCGCTTAGAGGGTTATTTCTAACGTTCTAAGCCGGTGACATCATCGATCACATTATCATAATATTTTGTATTAACAATTTTGATGTCCACCACTTAGAGGGTTATTTCTAACGTTCTAAGCCGGTGACCTCATCGATCACACTATCGTCTTAATTTGTAATAACAGTTTTGATGTCCACCACTTAGAGGGTTATTTCTAACATTCTAAGCCGGTGACATCATCGATCACATTATCATAATATTTTGTATTAACAATTTTGATGTCCACCACTTAGAGGGTTATTTCTAACGTTCTAAGCCGGTGACCTCATCGATCACACTATCGTCTTAATTTGTAATAACAGTTTTGATGTCCACCACTTAGAGGGTTATTTCTAACATTCTAAGCCGGTGACATCATCGATCACACTACAATAATATTTTGTAATAACAGTTTTTGGGGCTCGAGTGGTTAATTATAACGTTCTGCCAACTTATCTTTCCCCCAGACTAGCCTTTGAGTGGGACTGTAAAGTCTTTTGTCGGTGTTCTGTGGAAGTTCTGTGTTCTGTAGTTCTTCTTCTTTTAATTTTTCTCTTTTTCATTTTTATTTTTCTTCATTTAATTTTTCTCCTTTCTTCTTTCAATTTTTCTTTTTCCATCATTTAATTCTTCTTTTTCCTTCTTTTTGTTTTTCTTTTTTTTCTATTCGTTCTCTTTCTTTTTCTGATTCTTCTTTATATTATCTTCAAATAAATTTACAAAAACCAAAGAATCTATATATATATTACTGAATTTCTTTAAAAATTAAACATGTTCAAGGCACTATGCATGTCTAATAGTTTTATGGATTGTTAAATCGTTATCATATTAGCAACAATATAATCAACATATCATTTCCCCATTTTTTCTTTTCTTTTTCTTCTTCTTTTCCTCTTCTCCTCCTCCCTCCCTCCTCCTCCTCCTCCCTCCCCTCCTCTCATCTCTTCTCCCTCCTCCTCCTCCTCCTTCCTCCTCTCCCTCTTCCTCCCTCCTCTCTCCTCTCTTCCTCTCCTCTCTCCTCCCTCCTCCCTCCTCCCTCCTCCTCCTCCTCCTCCTCCTCCTCCTCCTCCCCTCCTCCTCCTCCTCCTCCTCCCTCCCTCCTCCTCCTCCCTCCTCCTCCTCCCCTCCTCCTCCTCTCCTCCTCCTCCTCCCTTCTTCTTCTTCTTCTTCTTTCTCTTTCTTCTTCTTCTTCTTCTTCTTCTTCTTCTTCTTCTTCTTCTTCTTCTTCTTCTTCTTCTTCTTCTTTGGTGGGCAAAGGCCAATGGGCTACCTAATTACATCAGGATTAGGGGGGAAGTTCTTGAGGAAGATCCAATTTAAAGACTGACATGCCCAGATACCCGACGTTTGAAAGCGTACCAGTTAAGGGTAGTTGGGAAAATAGATAAAGTTGGTGTTCCAGACTTTGCTGGTGGGTTAGATATCTGTAAGATTGAGCACAGCGGGTAAGTCTGGGGTTAGAGAATTAGAAACAGAAAGGATGAGACTGTGCAGAAAGACGTGTCACACGAACCTCCTCAGTGGAGGAGGTGTGCGATTGAAGGGTCCAGAAGAGCAGTGTCAGTCGTAATGGCGATAGAATAAAAAGAATGAATCAATGAATCGACAAGTTGAAAGAGACTGGAGATAGGTAGTGAGAGTGGGAGAGTTAGTGAGAGTAAGAGAGTTAGTGAGAGTAGGAAAGTTTGTGAGAGTAGGAGAGTTAGTAAGAGTAGGAGAGTTAGTGAGAGTAAGAGAGAGTTAGTGAGAGTAAGAGAGTTAGTGAGAGTAAGAGAGTTAGTGAGAGTAGGAAAGTTTGTGAGAGTAGGAGATTTAGTGAGAGTAGGAGAGTTAGTGAGAGTAAGAGAGAGTTAGTGAGAGTAAGAGATTTAGTGAGAGTAAGAGAGTTAGTGAGAGTAGGAAAGTTTGTGAGAGTAGGAGAGTTAGTGAGAGTAGGAGAGCTATAAGATGAAAAGCCCAAAACTCCACAATTTCAAGAAGAGCTGCTTGAACGTGGAATCATCCCAGATGTGTGAGGCACTGATGCATACTCTATACAATGGAGAACGAAACACCAGTAAAAAGCAAGTAGATGGGAAAGGTGGCGTGAGGATTTGTTTTAAGGTCTTCAGTACACTCAATCTGTTAGAAGATTGCATAAAAAGAGAAGTAATGTGATTTCTTGCATCATTTAAGGTCACGAGAAAAAAAGAAACGAAGAACAGACGAATGTTTGAGTTGTATGTTTTCGAAAGAAATTTTCCGTAGTTGTGTGAAATATAATTTCAAGTGGAAAGATAGAGTAACTGAGTTTTTGAGACATTGAAAACAACCTTGTTCACAATATATCAATTTAGAAATTCGAGAGAGATCGGGAACAGGTGATGCAGAGTGTAGTAGGAAAGTTGTGAATGGCTGG
Source organism: Trachelipus rathkii (assembly GCA_015478945.1). Classification (NCBI taxonomy): domain Eukaryota; kingdom Metazoa; phylum Arthropoda; class Malacostraca; order Isopoda; family Trachelipodidae; genus Trachelipus; species Trachelipus rathkii. The sequence continues at coordinate 11,598 of JABUQX010034959.1, forward strand.
AAGGTGGTTGGTGCAATTAAATCATTGGTGGATGTAAAAGGACTAAGTCTTGAGTGTGCTACGGTCCTACATGAGGGTATGTGGTTACCTTTGTTAATTAATTGCAGTGAGACTATAGTCTGGAATTAGAGGTATAGATGTAGAGTACAATGTGTTCAGATGGACAATCTTAAGGGCGTGTTAGGTGTGAGAAGAATTGATAAAATTAGGAATTAACGTATTAGAGAGTTATGTGGTGTGAAGAAGGGGGTAAATGAGAAGATAAATGAAAGTACGATGAGATGGTTTGGTCATGTGGAAAGGATGAATGATAGTCGGTTGGTTAAGCGGATGTATAGCGGTGAGTGTGCTGGGAATCGACCGGCTGGGAGACCGAAGAAAAAGTTTCTTGAGTCAGTAAAGGAATGCCTGAGAGGAGAGAAATGTGGGTTTTGCAGAATCGAAAAGAAAGGTGCATAATAGGAGTGAATGACGGGGTTTTGTGAGGTGGTATGGTTGTGTTCCACCTTGGCCAAGAGATGAGCCTTACATTGATGAGATGCCATAGTGAAGGTCCGTCGCGGACCCATGAAACTCTAGGGTGGATTTTCTGATAGTGATGAGTTCTCACTAAAAGATATAAAGTGGGGGTGGGGGGTAAGGCTGTGCTTTCTTTTCGACTTGCGTCATATTCTTCTATTACTTTTCTGTTTAGGGTGCATGATATGCACCTTACCCCAAGTCCTGGGGAGAGATGGCGGGTGATAATGATATATATATATATATAGTTATATATATATATATATATATATATATATATATATATATATATATATATATATATATATATATATATATATATATATATATATATATAAAACAAAACGACAACCTTGATCAGGTGCTTATAAATTACCTTTCATC
>JABUQX010034960.1:5000-17500 GCA_015478945.1 Trachelipus rathkii
GTTGGACGAAGCAAACTCACACTTGGTAGGGCGTATCGTGAACCCTTCTTCCTTGAGCCTTTGTAGTACATTCTGTAGAGTAGTGAGGTGATTATGCCAGGTCTGGGAGTGTATAATGATGTCGTCGATTTAAAAGTCTACATCATTAAACCCATCCAGTATCCTCCTCATCGCCCTGACGAGTGTAGCTCCTTCAACTAACTTCCCAAATTGATACCTCTTCTCTTTATTCTTTCTGTGTTCCATACTCTTCCACTCACCCATAGTCCATTTGACAGGTGTCAAATCCAAGTTCCTTTTGAACATTTCACACGTTGGTTCCACACTACAACTACTTTCAACATCTTTATCAGCATCTCGACTCCACGTCTTCCTATAAGCTTCTACATGTACACTCGCACATTTATCTTTGTGTAAACTCCCTTCTTTCACCATATCATCCTTAAACATTCTAATGTGTCTTCTGTATCTTTCCACATATTTCTCATATCTTCCTTTACATGATTTTTCCCTTTTCATCACCCCATCTTCAAATATTCTGGTGTACTCTTCTGCATATTTCTTTTCATACTCTGAGTTACACCCTTTAATTTTGGTAAACACCGGAGCCACTTCTTCGTATTTACTTCTTTGTTTAACCATTTCCCATCTCTCCTTGTTTACTCTTTTGTTCTTATAATTACTTTCTTCATTCATTTTTCTTCCTTTTGTCAAGATTTTATTGCACAAAGATATCACCATTTTCTTTACTGACTCTATAAATTCTATTCTTCTATTATTCTTATCTTCTGTCCGTGGACACTCTTGTTTCTTTTTTGCCCAACAATACTGCTGAGTGTAATCCTTTATTGCCTCCTTACGTCGTGGCATTTCTTTATAGCTTTCTTCTTTCTTATCATCTTTATTTTCCTCACGTCGGAACACCATATTTTCCTCTCCAATCTTGGTGTCACTGAAACTTTCTTTCTGTATAAAGAGCTGATCAACATCAGATAAATTACTACTCTATTTATATTCTCCCTTTTCTGTTTTCACCGAAAATTCCATATCATTTTGGCACTCTTCTGGCGCATCTTGGATGGCCCTCTCCGACTGACTTTCTAATACTCTTTTGTACAATATGCTATCTACGAAAATATATTCTTTTTCATTACTTTCATCTGATTTCAGTACTCTTTGAAGAGTATCCTCTTTCTGTCGTTCTTTAAAAACTTCACGATCATGTGTCAGCTCCATTATTTGACCGACATGAGCTTCTTCCATGGCTTCATTCATGGCTGCGACGTTATCTGTTTCAAAACTATATACATGGGGCACTGTATTACCCTCTTGTGTGGCACTCTTTTCTATAATGTCATTCTGACACTTATTTTCTAAAATACTATCTACAAATGATGTCACTGGGACATCCGATACTTCAGTACCACTTTCCATATTTACACGTGGCTCAGAAGAAACTTCAGTGTTTTCTTTTTCTACAATAACTTTCTTTCCAATATTGGAATCTTGGGACTTTTGTTCATTACACAATTGTGTTTCCGCGGTTGGTTCTATTCTCTTCACAACTATGATTGCTGATTGCTGCATAGACGGTTCATCCTATATTTTATGTTCTCCTTCCGTTCTCGCCCTATCAGAAATATGATCCTTTTGTTCGGCGTTGCGCCTTACCATGGATTCTTCTAGTGAATCTTCCTCAGCTCGCTCGGCAATGGGGAATAACAACTCCTTCTGAGCTGTTCCGTCCTGCACATCACGAGGACCATGACACTTAGTCGCTTCCCATGCGAGGTTTGGCTGATACGGGGGTAATGCCCCTTCAACATTTCCTATCACGAGATCATACACGACCTCTGGCAGCACTGCTGCGGTCGTTTTGCCCACAAAGTATGGGGTATCTACATCAATGTTTGCGAGTGGAACTTCTCGGGCCGTGCTATCCAACAATCTCATGGTTGTATGTGCACCAGTATAGCACTCTTCAGGCACGTACTTTTCTCGTACGACTACAAAATTGCAACCGCTATCACGGAGTATCTGAACGCGATACCCGTTCACTGTCCCGTAAGTTATAGGTAAGTGATGCGAAAATCTGTCAGTTTCGCTCACCTTAACTGCTTCAGTAGGGAGAGACGGCTCTTCACCTGAGTTTCTCAGGGCTTTTCTTCCTCTTCGGAAATCTCCGGACGCTGCCGTGCTCTTTCCGTCTTCCCTTTGTTTGTTACTGTAGTTTCCATAATTTCTGCCACTGTTATTAAAGTATGGAGGGGCTCTGCAGTCTCTGGCTAGATGCCCTCTCCTTGAACATCTGTAGCAAGTGACCACTGTTCTCGGTTCACTGCTGCTGCGACGGTGTTCTTTCCTGTCGCTGCTAACACTATTGCTCTTTACTGCGTTATTAGTTGGTCTAGATGCATGTTGGTTATAGGTCTTAGAGTTATCGTTTCTATGATAACTATTATTTCTCGATTTAAAACTATTACTACTGCTGTGATTGCTCTTTTCTCCATGACTTTGACTTCGTGAGTGACTTGACGTTAACTTAATATGATGGGCTTCTATGTAATTTTCTGAGCTGACTATTATATCATCAATAGCTTTTTCGTTCTTTTCTTTCAAATAAACGGCAAGCTCTTTCGGCACAGTGCTCAAATATTTGTCAATTGAAAAGAAATCTATCAAATCGTCGGCGGTCATCTTCACTTTTGCCGCGGTTATCCATTTTCGAAGAGCTTCGACTATTTTTCTAATATAAACTCTCGGACTGTCATCCTCAGTCGGGCTCATATTCTTATACTTCGTACAGTACCCACTTTCAGTGAGGTTGTACCTAATCAATAAAGCTCTCTTCAAGTCTTCATAATTTTTGAGTTCTTCGACCGTAAAATTATTAAATACTTGGACGGCCTTACCGGTTAAGAACGACCCAAGTACCAAAGCTTGTTTCTCTTTTGGCACATCATTGGACTCAGCTTGCTTTTCAAACATTAATAAGTCTCTTGCTGATATTAACGTTGATCTTCTATCCAGTTCAGGCTTTAACCACGGATATTTACTGGCATGGGAAATGCTATTTGTGTTTGAGGAGCTGTGTGAAGCAGTTACTGCCGCATCATGCTGTCTTTGGCGGTCTTCCGCATCCAGCTTCATCTTCAGTATTCTCTCCTCGGACTCTCTCGCGTTTTTATCTGCTTTTAACTTTGCTTTATGCGCCTCAGCTTAAGTTTCACTTTCTGCGCTTCGGCTTCAAGTTTCACTTTCTGCGCTTCGGCTTCAAGTTTCCTTTCTGCGCTTCGGCTAGTTTCACTTTCTGCGCTTCAGCTTCAAGTTTCGCTTTCTCTGCTTCGGCTTCAAGTTTCGCCTTCTCTCTACGTTCTTCAGCTTCGATCGTAAGCTTCTTCTCCTCTAATGCAGCATCTACTTTATTTTTTTTTTTTTTTTTTTTTTACAGTTGCTCACCACCACTCACAGGCAAGCCTATTCAAAGGAGGGTGTTGCACTCAAGTACACAACCCCAACTAACGCAAATTGCAGATGAGCACAGACGCAGGCTTTGAAGTGGAGGGAAATTAAATTCAGCAGGAAACACAGAAGATGGAAAGAATTCCACAGAACAGAAGTGGCTGGAAAGAAGGAAGCACCGCAGCGAACAAGCCTGGAGTTGCCAATATCCACACAAAACTCATGCGCAGACACAGTTCTACTTTTTCGTCGTAAAGGTGGTGGTACGCCAGTGACAAGTTCCCTCGAGCACCTGCCGCTGCGGTACCTATAGAAGAGATAAACACAACATCGCGCCACCAAGATGAAGGATCAGTGATGAAAGTACGGAACAGTTTTCAGTCTTTGGCCTTTGACTCGGTCTGTCAAAAGCCGGGTGAAACCAGAGCCCCAGATATGAGGAAGTAAGTACTTCCATACAAGGCCGGATGGGAGCCTTACTATGGCCTAACAACTGAAGGAAAAAAAAGTCTCGCAGTCTAAATAGAACTCCCAGTTTCTTTGAAGGTCGTCCTAGCAACCGTTGTAATGTGAGGTTTCCAAGACATTTTGTTTATGTTAAAGGCCAAGGATGTTTATGTCAACAGGAGAGACGAGAGAACCGTCGAAGAGATAGGAAAGTTGGAAGGTGTTTTAGAGAGGGAGATTTGTAGAAGTTGAGTTTTTAAAGAATTAAATTTCACAAGGTTGAGACGACCCCACCCGAAAATTCTATCAGAATAGAATCGGAAATATTAAGACAAGAGGCAATTCTAGAAGTAAAAGAGGGAGCAGAATTGAAATGAGTTGAAGAATGAAGGGTCGAGTTATCGGCATACGAGTGGATAGAGTTAGATGTGCAGGTGAGAAGATCGTTAATGAAAAGTAAGAATAAAGTAGGAGATAAGACAGAACCCTGAGGAACACCACAATTAACAGAAAAAGAAGAAGAAGTCGCCCCGTCAACAACAGCCGACATTGAGCGATTTGAGAGAAAACTAGACATAAGTAAGCAAAGTGAAGGGGGAAACCCAAAGGAAGGGAGCTTGGATAGCAGTGACGCGTGCCATACTCGTTGCTGTAGCTCCTTTTCCATTTGAAGCTTTTGTAATTCCATCTCTTTTTTTCTTTGGCTAATTCTCTTTCTCTAGCGCGTTCCTCCCTCAGGTAATTAAAGGCTTCCTGTCCAGAAATTCCAAGTGCTGGGCACTTGGCTATAAAATCGTCATTAGATGCCATCTTTATAATCTTTAAAAATCAACTATACGTCAAAATTCACTTTTCTATTCGCACGAGTCACAAAAAAATTTCTACGCTATTTTTCAGATTTTGGTCTTCCTGATACAAGCAGGAAATTGAACAAACTTCAATAAATCTCAAGATATATATATATATATATATATATATATATATATATATATATATATATATATATATATATATATATATATATATATATATATATATAATATATATATATATATATAATATGTATTTTTTTTGTATATATTATATATATATTATATATATATAACAGTGGCGTAATCCAGGGGGGGGGGGCCAGGGGGGCCATGGCCACCCCGAAAATTTTTCTAGACCCTAAAATTTTTTAAGTATCATATCTGTTAATAATATAAAGTGCAGAGGTTAAATTAGTTTTATATAATTCGTCGCTGTCAGGAACAAATCTCGTATGTCATTTAGTTAAAACTGAACTTGAAGCCATCAGATAAAATGCAACATTAGAATTTCAGCAGATTTTTAAGGAAGTGTAAGCGTATCAGAGCTGGTATTGAAATTGCTGTACCAAGAATTAACAATTTCTAGCAAGTTCCAAAAATACAGACCCAGACATTCCTACTTCCGACCAACAAACTCTATATGTTACATCTTTTATACCATTTTTGGATAATTTAATATCAGCATTAGGAGAGAGGTTTTTTTAAATCATAAAGAAATTATCTCTTTCCTTTGCAATTTGTTCAATACGCGAACTAGGTGTAATGTGTCATATGAGAAGATATAAGATTGTGTAACATTTTACAAGGAAGATCTCGAAAGCCTAATAGAAGATTTAGCAAAAGCAGAATGGAATTTATGGAAGTTGAAATGGCATCACAGCACAGATCGTCCAAAAACTGCAGTAGATGGACTAGTTTCTTGTTCGCAGTCACAATTTTAAAATATTTACAATTCTTGTTGGCAAATACTTGGCAATTTTATCCGCCGTGTCTGCTGCTTTCAGTAGAAAAGGCTGCTTTTGCAAACATTAAGACTTCTGAAAAGCTACTTGAGAAATACTACTGGAGATAAAAGACTTACTGGACTTGCCCTCCTCTACATACATCGAAATATTGACATAAAAACTGAAGATGTTATCTCGGATTTTGCTCACTCTCATGCCTGGCGATTAAAGTTAACAATTTAGGTAAGATGATTTTAGTAATTTATATAAATTACTCCATTTTTTCTTAGAAATTTTAATATTTGGTCTTCCACTTTATGTATTATATATATTATATATATATATATTAATATAATATATATATATATAATATATATATATATATATATATATATATATATATATATATATATATATTATATATATATATAATATATATATTTATGTTTTTTATATATAAATATATATATATATATATATATATATATATATATATATATATATATTATATATATATATATATATATAATATATATATATATATATATATATATATATATTATATATATATAATATATAATAATATATATATATATATATATATAATAAGAAAAGATTTTTGTCTGGCCCCCCCGAAAAAAATTTCTGGATAACGCCACTGTATATATATTTATAATATATATATATATTATATTATATATTATATATATATATATATATATTTATATATATATATAATATATATATATATATTATAATAATATATATATAAAGGGTAAAGCTGAATATTTCGTCTGACCTTTGATATTCGATATATCGATAAATATCGATATATCGATTATTGGATATATCGATATATATATATATATATATATATATATATAGTATATATATATATATATATATAATATATATATATATATATATATATATATAAAAAAAAATTTCTAATATTTATATATTATATATATATTATATATATATATATATAGTAAATCAAATGTCCCAAATGGTTTTGAGATTTGTAGAGTACGAATAGATTGTTGCGAATAAATGTCCCAAAAGTACTCATTTTTGGGATTTATTTTTTTGGGGTATATCACTAACGAATACCCACGGGTAATCGCCCCGATGTCAGGAGTCGGGGTCTCTCGGCCTCTAAGGTGGACTACGGGGGGACTAATCCCCCCCTCCGGGGATGGTCTCCGGAACCCCCGCTCTTTGGTCTTTGGGTGTCGCTGGGGTTCCTCCGACCATCCCCTCCGGGGTATGAAACGTCCCCCCCTCCGTCCCCCATCGGCTCGAGCCCCCTAAAAAGGGTTAATACTCCATTTTAGGGGGCTCGTTGACTCACTGTGCCGTAAAAGTAAATATATATATATATATATATATATATATATATATATTATATATATATATAATATATATATATATATATATATATATATATATATATATATATATATATATAATAGAATATATATAATATATTATACAGAAAAAGTTAAACCATTCCACAACCTAGCAAACTCCATTCGATGTTTTGTTAAATGTTGCCAACTCAAAATGAAGGCACTAGATGTTAGTAAAAAAAAGTCAAAATGACAATATTTGATGAAAAAAGCAAATAGGTCTTATAAATCCATATTTAAAGTTAAATCAAAACTGACAGAGTTGTTACCTGTAAATCTAAAAAATTTGATAAATCCAGTAATAATATTTTGCGAAAACAGTATACTTGGAGCCAATGTTTACTATTAACATAAAAATAAAGCTTTCCTCCTATTTTCGTAATTTCAATTCTTTCTTACACTTTTCACAAACTTTTTTACCTACTATGAAACAAACTATAAAATCATTTACGTAATTTTAATTTTTTCTAACACTTTTCACAAACCTTTTAAACTATTATGAAACAAGAATGCTAAAACTTAATAATCATTTTCACAGTTGAAATAAATTTTTTAAAATAGGAACAAAAAATTATGTGGACCTCACTCTTCAGATGTTAAAAATTAATGACGTTTAGTATTTATATATAGATATTTTAATTTGAAACGGTCAAATAATGCCCAAAAGGAATATAGCCCATGTCACAACACTAGTTCATTCCCAAATAGGGTCGATCGATTAACATATATCGGATAAATCTAATAATATCGACTGGTCAGACGAATTATTTCCATATTATGCCTATATATATAAAAGATAATATATATATATATATATATATATATTATATTATATATAATATATATATATATATATATATATTATATATATATATATATATATAATAATATATATATATTATATTAATATATATATAGTATATATATATATTATATATATATTATATATATATATATATAATATATATATATATATATTAATATATTATAAGAAATGTTCTTGGGGCAAACTTTCTAATGGGCAAATTAGAACAGTTAAGTGAACTGCTCACTCCAATAAAGAGGGTTCGCCTATTAAAATTAAAGTTAAATCTAACCTATAAGCTTAAATATTAGCAAAATAAAGAAAAATAACTCACCATATATATTCATAAAATAATCGTTTTAAATCAAAATTTCCAAATATAAAACTTGGAGATCGCCTTGTATAGTATAAGGCTTAAGGTAATGTATAGGTAGTTGTTAAGATAATTTCTAGCTCAAAGGTGAATAATAAATTTCTGCTAGGGAAAGAGAATGGCCCAAATCTAAAACTAGGCTTAGGAATAGAGTAAGAGGTGGGTAAGAAATAAAATAGCAGATAGGTAGATCCTGGCCTAACTTTCGTTTGGGAACTAAAATTCTCTATATTAATAATGAGATCTTCATCATTACCTGAACCAGAAACTATTGTTTAAACTTAAATTAATACTTAACGTTACTCTTATTTCTTCATAAGTATAATAGTGTAAATTAATTAAATAGCACTTGCTACAAACTCGCACACAGGCATGAATTTTAAATTTTAGCCGCGTTGAACCATTTTTTTTATGTGCCTACTTTTTTGTTTATCTTTTTAAAGCTTGTCCTGTATGTTGCCTAACAAAAGATATATTTCCAAACCAAGAAAGTCTCTAAATCTTAGTGTAAAAACACAGAGAGACAAGAAATATTCTTAAATTTTTGTAACTATTTTAAATCCCTTAGTTTTATAAAAAGCAATTAATAGGAAAATAGGAAGATTTAATACAAGAATAAATATTTCTAACAACCTCCCGACAAAAAGAATTTGCTGAAAGAACACAAGAACATAAGAAATGTTCTTATGCTCCTTCAGCAAATTAAGGGAAGCAGTGTTCAAAGTGCAAGCAATTTTTAAAACAAATTTCAATCCAGAGCAACATGCAATAAAATAAAACAATCAAAAAATAAGTCCAGCATGAATGCCAGATATTCTAGTAAACAAATATAAACTTCATATGCAAGAGACCAAATTAAAGTATTAAGTAGTTACTAAACAAGAGTTCAAGCCATATGTTGTACAATATAAGCAAAATATTCAAAATATGGTAATCACTAAGGAAATTCAGAATAAATTATTCAAATATAATTGAACAGTCCATAAGGACTAGTATGTAAATCAAAATAAATTGAGCAAAGTAAAATTTTAAAATAAGACTTTAGCTTTGAACCAAGTTTGCTTAAGATACAGCATAATAATCACCAATGTAAAACAAGAGACAAAAAAAAGGGCAATAGGAGTATAATCTAGCACTGTTGTGCAACCTGTTTAATCCAGAATTAAATGAGAAAACAAAGTTCAAAGCAAAATACCTTCTTTTTTTTTAACTATATCAAAAAACATACCACATGGGTCAAAGTATTTTTTTTTTTAAACATGCTAAAGGCCAAATATGTGGGGACCAAACATGTGTATAAGTAAAGCCAAAGGCTAATTAAGTGTAAAAGGTTGTGTAAATGTTTAAAACCAACAGGTCAAAATATAAATAAGAATGTTTAAAGGTAGACCACTACCCAAAATAGAAGACCTAATAATGCATGAGAGCAAGGTTTAAAATATTTAAAAAATATGTTTCATGCAATAGCACCATAAGATAGGTAATAGTAGAGCAAAAGTGTTCCATCACCGATTCTTTAAGAACTTTAAATAAGCCTAATAATGCATGAGAGCAATGTTTAAAGTATTTAAAAAATATGCTTCATGCACTAGCACAATAAGTTAGGTAATAGTAGAGCAAAAGTGTTCCATCACCGATTCTTATAAATTTACAGCATAAATAAATTATTAGGCCTAAATACAAAGAGAGGATACTATTCAAGAATAGGATCCTAAGCAAAAGTTATTTACAACATTTTAAGCATAAATAAGCTTAAAATTCCTTAAACTAAATACTATAAACTAACTTAAATCTAATGGCAATATCTTTATAAACTATTTGTGCCCTTCTATACACAAAGCAGATATGTGCGTTCGAAGGTTGCAGTACATGCATGGATAGTCTAAATTACTGTCGTTATTACCAGGGCACTCATCAGAAGCATGCATTGCACTTGAGCAGAATCTACAAATGTGTAGCTGTTCACAGCGTTCTAGCCTAGATTCAATATCGGGGTAATTTGTACATTTATTCATGCTATGACCTGCCATGCTGCAAAATTTACATGGGAAAGCTGCATTCCTCTTAAAAGGAACAGTAGATTTGGCAGACTTAGTGTTAAAATTTTCAAGGGTAGCTTTGGGCGGGTTAGTACAAGGAAACTCATCATTACCATCACCCTCATTTTGGCTACTATTAGTAGGTTTACTATTGTTAAATTTATTATATTTAAGACTATTATTAGGGTTATCATGATAATTACTCTTGCGTCTGCCAAATCTATTATTCCCTAAGTTATTATTTTCAAGCTTAGGCTGAGATCTCTGCATCAACTCCAAGCGTTTCATTAAGGTAGATGAATTCTCAAATACATCATTTATACTACGGTAATTTGTTAGAGTTTTATCGATTAATAAATTTATAAACCTTGTAGGTAATTTATTAATTTATTAACTACGAGTGAAGTAATCATTTTAAAACCTGCAGTATCAGGAGCAAGGAAATCTAATCCATAAGACTTCAAATCATAAGCTAAAGCCTTAACCTCATTAAGAAAAGATTTCACCTCAGCTAAATTATCTTCAGAAGGAGGAGAAATGTCTAATAGCCTAACAATTATTTTTTCTACTATGAAATCTCTGTCGAGAAATTCAGTCTTTAAAATGCCTAAAGCAATTGCGTAATTAGAGCCTTCAGGACTCAAATGTTTAATCATTTCATAGGCCACATCTCCCAGATTGCTTATCAAATGTATAAGCTTCTCCTCATTTGAGTAAACAGGATTGCCATCTATTACAGCTTTAAATTTAGCTAAGAAGCGTGAAAATGCTAACTTATCTGATTCATCACCTTCAAACTTCCCTATCTGAATAGGAGGCTCTTTTGCGCTCCTAAAAAGGTTTAAATTAGACACTGTCCTATCCGAAACATTAGAATTAGGGCCTACAATCGAGCTTGAAAAGGGAGGATCAGAGTCTTCGCTTGCAATAGAGGAGTTACTAGGCTTTGTCAAATTGTCGGATAAAATGGCAATCTGTTCCTCTAAATCTAATTTATAATCAAAAGTGTTATTACGCTCAGTTATATAAAATTCATTAAGAGTTTTAAATTTAAGTATATTTGATAAAATACTTTTATCTGTCTTCTCCAAAGACTTTAAATAACTTTTTAATTCAGATAATTTATCTTTAATAAAAGAGGGACTACCGCTAGTTTTTAATCTAGCTATAATAGCCTCCATCCTTCTTTTTAAATCGTCTCGTTCTACAATGAGAGGATGATTAAGTGATTGGCAATCTTCCATTTCAGCCATGGCAAAAAATATAAAATAATGACTAAGTGAGTATAATATTTTGCAAAACAACTACGTTACAAGTTTAATCAAATTTAAGGCAACACACTCCAAGTAACAAGGAAAATTTAATAAACTATATGGTGAGTAATAAGATTCAAATAGCATAAGCTAATAGGAATAATTAAAATAGACGACCCGTCTTCTTTTTTTATATTTGGAAAGATATAAGAAATGTTCTTGGCAGAACTTTCTAAAGTGCAAATTAGAACAGTTAAGTGAACTGCTCACTCCAATAAAGAGGGTTCGCCTATTAAAATTAAAGTTAAATCTAACCTATAAGCTTAAATATTAGCAAAATAAAGAAAAAATAACTCACCATATATATTCATAAAATAATCGTTTTAAATCAAAATTTTCAAATATAAAACTTGGAGATCGCCTTGTATAGTATAAGGCTTAAGGTAATGTATAGGTAGTTGTTAAGATAATTTCTAGCTCAAAGGTGAATAATAAATTTCTGCTAGGGAAAGAGAATGGCCCAAATCTAAAACTAGGCTTAGGAATAGAGTAAGAGATGGGTAAGAAATGAAATAGCAGATAGGTAGATCCTGGCTATACTTTTCGTTGGGAATCTAAAATCTCTATATATTAATATTGAGACCATCAAAGCTCAAACCAGAAACTAATTGGTTAACTAAATCAAATCTTTAACGTTACTCTTATTTTCTTCATAAGTATATATAGTGTTAAATTTAATTAATAGCATCTTTGCTACAAACTCGCACACAGGCATGAATTTTAAATTTTAGCCGCGTTGAAACCATTTTTTTATTTAAGTGCCTAACATTTCTTTTTTGTTTAATCTTTTTTAAAGCTTATCGCTGTGTGTTGGGCCTAACAAAAGATATATTTCCAAACCAAGAAAGTCTCTAAATCTTAGTGTAAAATAGAGACAAGAAATATTCTTAAAT
>JABUQX010034961.1:0-5000 GCA_015478945.1 Trachelipus rathkii
AATAAACTAATTCCTCTGTATTTTCTACAGTCTCCCTTATATCCCTTACCATCAATTACCCCTACCATATATATATATATATATATATATATATATATATATATATATATATATATATATAATTTAATATATATATATATATATATATTATCTGGAGAAAGACGCTTGCGCGGCTGACAGGATGAAAAATCCTTCCTAGGTAGAGGAAAAGAAAAAAGAAAAAAAAAGAAGATATATATATATATATATATATATATATATATATATATATATATATATATATATATATATATATATATATATATGTAACATACTATATATTCTTATATATAAATAAATAATATATATAATATATTATATATATATATATATTATATATAACATAGATATATATATTACAATATATAACAATAATATAACTATAATATAATATATATATAATATAATAATATTTAATGTGTAATATAATATAATAATAATATGTATAATATATATATATATATATAATAATATATGTATAATATGTTAATATTTATAATAATATGTATATATGTATATATAACAATAATAATAATAATAATAATAATAATAATAATAATATATAACTAATAATAATAATAATAATAATAATAATAATAATAATAATAATAACAATAATATAATATAATATAATATATATATATTAGTGATGGACATTCGCATCCCCATCCGCATCTGCATCCTCACTTAACGGCCGCATTCGCATCCACACGCATCCGCATCCCCATCCTTTTTTGAAAAATGGTAGGATGTTTTTCTATATTTGATTAAATACATATAAAATAAATATTATTTAGCATCTTTATCATGTGAGTTTATAGAATATTGTTATTTTGAATTTCGATTTCTGTATATATATATATTACTATGTAATATATTATATATATATATATATATATATATATATATATATATATATATATATATATATATATATATATATATATATATATATATATATATATATATATAATATGTATAATATATATAATAATACATATATATATATGTATATATATATATATATATATATATATATATATATATATTATATATAATAATAATAATAATAATATATATATATAATAATATATAACTATCTATGTATGTATGAAATATAAAGAAAAACTCACCATGTATGTAATAATAATATATATATATAATAATATATATGTAATATAATATATATAACATATATGTAATATATATGTAATAATAATAATAATAACAATAATAATATATATATATATATATATATATATTTAATAATATATATATATATATGTAGTAATATAATAATAATAATAATAATAATAATATATATATATATATATGTAATATCCAATAATATATAATAACATAACAATGTTTTTAATGTATAATAATAACTAATATATATATATATATATATATATTTATATATATATATATATATATATATATATATATATATATATATATATCTTTATACTTTAACTATCTATATATATAACTTATATATATATATATATATATAATTTAATATATATATATATATATATATATATATAATATATATATATATATATATATATATATATATATATATATATATATATATATATATATATATAAATAAATTTTAAAATAAATATTAAAGAGTAAACAATAAACATCCACATCCGCATTCTCATCTACTTTAAGATCCGCATCCGCATCCTCATCCTCTTTAAGATCCGCATCCGCATCCGCATCCGCAAACAGTCAAATTTTGACATCCGGTCCATCCCTAATAAATATATATATATATATATATATATATATATATATAATATATATATATAATATATATATATATATATATATATATATATATATATATATATATATAATATATATATATATATATATAATAACTAACTCTTCATATCTTCTTATATATATATATATGTATATATATACATATATCTATATATATATATATATAATATATGCTCTACATATATATATATATATATATAATATATATATATATATTGTTATAGGAAATAAGTAAACCAACCAAAAAGAGGAAAATGAAAGTCAGATTATTTAAAAATATCTCGAAGGTTAACAACCCGGCTCAAGGAGATGGTAAAAGGGTCGAGAGGACGAAAATAGTAAGGAGCTCTCAAGACTCAAGAAAAGGTAAAGTTGGAAAGTGTTTGGAAAAAAAAGAAAAAAAAGGAAAAGAACCAGCAGCAACGGGATAAGTGCTGGGACGAAGTATACGAAAGTTGTACTCTTCGTGATTTGCAAGTAAATATTGTAATATGGGATTATGGTCGATTGTTCCGTATAAAGTCAATATAACGGTATTAAAAGCAGGAAATCAAATAAGTGAATGCTCTTGTCATTTGTGGTCAGCCATTGCTAGGATTAATTAACTAAATTTGGAAACTCATAAAACTGTTTGGATCATACGGTAGTATATATATCGATATCGTCCTCAAATTGTGTTGTTCTTTTGTTAAAAAGAAAAATCTTTATTTCGGGTATTACCCGACGGTGGGTATTTCGGGTATTACCCGATGGTGTCCTTGGAAAATCGTAAGTTGAATTTTTATAATCGAAAATTATTTGGTTAAAGCATTGTGATACTATTTTAAGAAATAAGTCACCTTTTTTTTGAAGTGCAGTTATTTTCAGGAACATTGCCCAATGTTAAAAGTTTTGTTTAACGGGAATGAAAATTAACTGGTGATTATTATTAGATTTACTTATTTACATTGTTTTCAACTTTTATTGATTGTGACGTTTCTTTATTGTGTCTAAATTAGAAAAGTGCTAAGCTATATATAACGAAGTGTATTTTCTTAATTGCGTTATATGATGAATTTTGCCTTTTTGGAATTTTTGCTTTATAAATAATGTGTTTGAACTTTGCATACGAAAGATTTTTTATAATGGGACTGTTTATTTTAAATATATATTAAAAAACTTATTTCATTTGGTTTTCCTCCTCCGTTGGTGCATCAGAACTACAATTTAGTAAGGGCAAAAAGTTTAAAATTATAAAAAGTATTTATTACTATATATATATATATATATATATATATATATATATATATATATATATATATATATATATATATATATATATATATATATATATATATATATATATATATATATATATATATATATATATATATATATATATATAACAAAATGAATTTGTTTACTAGTACTTCTTTGGCGTTCTCATTTATTTGTATCATGAAATAAACAAGATAAACAAAGTTGTGTTTAAAAATTATGAATGTTTCCACGAAATTAGCAACCCTCTCTTCGAGCTGAATTATTTTCACATATAAACCAAGCATATATATATCATTGAAAATGGGGACAAGCCCAAATTGTCGACAGAGAAAACGGTCGACATGTTACATGGTCGACACAATATCAAAAAAAAATTATGTACAGCCCGCGCAGGAGTTAAGTTTAAGTTTAAGTTTAAGTTTAAGTTTAAGTTTAGCTAAGTTAAGTCTAAGTCTAAGTCTAAGTCTAAGTCTAAGTCTAAGTCTAAGTCTAAGTCTAAGTCTAAATCTAAGTCTAAGTTTAAGTTTAAGTTTAAGTTTGTTTAAGTTTAAGTTTAAGTTTAAGTTTAAGTTTAAGTTTAAGTTTAAGTTTAAGTTTAGCTAAGTTAAGTCTAAGTCTAAGTCTAAGTCTAAGTCTAAGTCTAAGTCTAAGTCTAAGTTTAAGTTTAAGTTTAAGTTTAAGTTTAAGTTTAAGTTTAAGTTTAAGTTTTAACTTTAAGTTTAAGTTTAAGTTTAAGTTTAGCTAAGTTAAGTTAAGTTAAGTTAAGTTTAGTTAAGTTAAGTTTAAGTTAAATTTAAGTTAAGTTTAAGTTAAGTTAAGTTTAAGTTTAAGTTAAGTTTAAGTTTAAGTTTAAGTTTAAGTTTAAGTTTAAGTTTAAGTTTAAGTTTAAGTTTAAGTTTAAGTTTAAGTTTAAGTTTAAGTTTAAGTTTAGTTAAGTTAAGTTAAGTTTTATTACATGCAATAATACAGCAGCTACCGTGGCTCAATCGGTAGAGCGACCGAGTCTCAAAGGCAAGGGCCCGATTTCGATCCCCCGTTCGGACATTAGGTAGCAATTACTTAGAGAAACTTCCCTCCGAGAATTGGGCTATACCTGTGAGGTGCGAACATAAAAGAAGAAAAGTTATTATTACATACAAGAATATGTATATGCCTGATTAACAAGTTAAAATTATTGCTGTAAATTTCGTGTAAACACTCAAAAATTTCTAGATATCACCTTGTTTATTTCATGACATATAAAAATACCATAAATAAGGTCAAACAGTTAAGTACTAGTAAACAAATTATATTTTTATGAAATTTTTAAAATAGAACAATTAAAAAAAAGATTATTAATGTGCAACTGCAATATTCTTCTTGCAAATAAATAGCTTAATTGTGTTAATTGCCTTTTTCATTAAATGTGCGTGTGTCTACCGTTACGCATCAGGCCTCCAGGCACCTAACGTTTGGCACTTAGCATTGTGCCATTAGTGATATAAGTTAATTTAAGTTTTTACCTATTATTAATTTATTATCAGATAGCTATAACTATTAATATTAATAGGAATTTAAAATTTCTTATTGCGACTTGCAATATATCAACTCATAGAACACCTGACCATATATATATATATATATATATATATATATATATATATATATATATATATATATATATATATATATATATATATATATATATATATATATATATATATATATATATATATATATATCCTTAAAGAATTGTTATCAAAATAGCAACCCATCTGTTAAGCTTTTTTCCTTTCTGATTGTTAAAAACATTGAAAAATTAAATTAATTAATGGTATACAAAATAATATAACAAAATAATAGCTTCTTTTCATATTGTCCTATATATATATTTTCTGTAAAATTTTCAATACCCCTATCTT
>JABUQX010034961.1:22500-27731 GCA_015478945.1 Trachelipus rathkii
AAATATAGTTATATATAATATCTATATATAATATATCTATATATATATATTATATTAATATATATATATAATATTATATATTTATATATTATATATATATATATATATATATACACGGTCTTATTATATATATATTATTATATTATATATATATAATATTATATATTATATATATATATATATATATATATATTAATATATATATATTTATTATATATTATATTATATTATATAATATATTATATATATAATATATATATATAATTATTATATAATATATATCATATATACTATCTAATATACATATATTTGGCA
This sequence comes from Trachelipus rathkii, assembly GCA_015478945.1. Lineage (NCBI taxonomy): Eukaryota > Metazoa > Arthropoda > Malacostraca > Isopoda > Trachelipodidae > Trachelipus > Trachelipus rathkii. Next base: position 22,816 of record JABUQX010034961.1, read on the forward strand.
TACAGCTCTTTTCCGTCCTGTCATATTTATATACTGTGAAAAACCTAGTTGCAGATGGTGTTGAAATTGGCATACATTTTTATATTTTAATTTTACACATCATTTAAACTTTTTTGCATTACATTAAATTTTAAAAAAACAAGTCCTAGCAGTAGCTTTCGTCTGAAAACAGACCTATTTCAAATGCTTAGATGGGACTGCTTCGTGATGGCTGAATTTGTTGAACTATCCTCCCTGATTCTGTTGGTTGGTCTGGTTTAATCAGACTTTTTGTAAAGGGTGATTTTTGGCATTATTTGGTTTTGTATAGGATCATCTTTATGCAATCTCCAGGGCGGCCTTCTATTAAGTTGGGAAGTTGGTCAAGATACATGAAGGCTTCGGTAATTTCTTTTGATTTGTATTCATTATTTCTGATAATCTTGACATATTATTGATATTTATTTGGTGATTGTGTGTGTTCCTGTGGTGTGTTAGAGCTGAATTTTCTTGGTGTGTGAGGAAGTCCATATTCATGTTGATTTTTTCGCCTTTTGAAATCTATTGTTTCACCGTAGTAATTCTATTGCAAGAGTAGCAGGGGATTTTGTATAAGCAAGGGGGGTTTTTTATTTTTTTGATTTTGGAGGTTTTAGGACTTTTTGATTAGGATATTATTGGACGGTACTAGTTGTATGTGCTGAGGGATGAGGTTATTTATATTATGTGTGTTGATTTGGGTATGGGATGTATGTCTTTTTTTAGTGGTTTGGTCGGGTTTTGTTTGGTACTATTTTCTTCGCTTTTTTGTGCTGTGTGATGTAAAAGAAGGGTATTTGTCTTTTGAAAGTAGTATTTTAGATTAGTTTCTTTTGTTTATATAAGTCGAGACAAATTTTAAAAGCTCGTAAATATAGGGTGGTGAGAGCAGCTATTTTTGTGTTAATGTGTGGGCGGAAATACAGTGTTGTAAGTGGGGTTGGAGGTAGGTTTTCTGTATACTCGTGAATCGAGGGTATTTGGTGTTTATGATCGGTTATCTATGAGGTGTCAAAAAGGTATTTTTTTGTTGCTGTTTCCATAGTATATTGTATGTCTGTATGTATTGTGTTTATGAAATCTAGAATGTTTTGTGGGTTGGTTGCATTTGGTACTGCAGCGAAAATATCGTCTACATATCTGAACCAAATGCAACCAGAAAGAAGGTGGAGGAGGAGGAGGATGTGATAGTGTTCTGTGAGTTCCATGTATATGTTACTGAGCATTTATAAACTTGGAAAAGAGTAGAAAAGAATCCCAAATGTAACATCGATATATTAACAGGTATCCTCTCCACCGCAATAGCTACAGACAAAACTACCCAATTCCCTTTAAAGTTCTATAGTGCATTGGAAAAATTAAAGAAAAATCATAACATCGTAATCTCCAGGGCGGACAAAGGTAACAATATAGTAATTATGAATAAAATAGACTACAACACAAAATGCCATTCTTTACTAAACACACAAACATATGAAAAACTTACAAAAAAAACCATCCTAACTCACAATCCATGTTCAATTCTACCCTTAAAACCATACTCACAAACTATCCACACTTACACACACAACTGAAAGCTTACATGACCACCATACCACAGTTTTATGGCGTCCCAAAAACACACAAAAAATACCTCTAGGCCCCATCATCTCAAATATTAACAGCAACACATAAAAACTCTCACAATGGCTATCCCAACAACTTAAACCCTTACTAGGTACTATTCTAATACACACTTAAAAACACAGAAGACTTCATTCACAAAATTTCTCTCTCAATACAAAAACTCACACCCTCGTAAGCTGTTGATGTGTCTCTTCTTATTCATTCGTTCGGTCCTCACCTCCTTGACCTTTTATCTAAATTATCAGTGACTCAACATAGCTCGTAGCACACACATGTTCCGATCATGACAAACCTATTTTACTCAACTACACATAACTTTTTTCAATATGATCAACATTACTACAAACAAACAGGACTGAGCATGGGATCCCCCCTCTCCCCCATGCTCAGTAATATATACATGGAATTGCTTGAACTACAAATCTCCTTCCCCAAAACACCTTCTTCTGTTGAATTTGGTGATTGAATCATGATTTGAAAGTACCAAATGCAACCAACCCACAAAACATTCTAGATTTCATAAACACAATACATACAGACATACAATATACTATGGAAACAGCAACAAATAACACTATATCTTTCTTAGACACACTCATAATAACCGATCATAACACAAAACCCTCATTCACAGTATACAGAAAACCTACCTCCAACCCCACTTACATACACTGGTATTCCGCCCACACATGTAACACAAAAATAGCTGCTCTCACCACCCTATATTTACGAGCTTTTAAAATTTGTTCTCCGACTTATATAAAACAAGAAACTAATCTCATAAAACATACTTTTCAAAAACTTAAATACCCTTCTTACATAATTCACACAGCTTACAAAAAAGCGAAAGGAAATATTACCAACAAACCCGACAAACCACTCACAAAGACATAAGCATGCCCAATACCCAACATAACACACATACTTAAATACACCTCATCCCTCAGCAAATACAAATGTACCTGTCCAATATACTATACAAAAAAGGTCTAAAATCCAAAACAGAATAAAACCCCTTGCTTATACAAAATCCCGCTGCTACTTCTTGCATAGAATTACTCAGCGGTGGAATAATAGATTTAAAAAGGCGAAAAGATCAACATGAAGATATGACTCCTCGACAGCACCAAGAAATTCAGCTCCTAACACACCCACAGAAACAACACACAATCACCAAATAAATATCAATAATATGTCAATTATCAGAAATATACATAATACAAATAAAAGAAAAATTACCGAAGCCTTCTGTATTTACAATTTCCCAAACTTTAATAGAAGCCGCCCTGGAGATTGCAGTAAAATGGATCCTATACAAAACCTAATAATGCAAAAATCACCCTTTTACAAAAGTCTATTAACAGACCAACCAACAAATCAGGGAGGATAGTTCAACAAATTCAGCCATCACGAAGCAGTCCCATCTAAGCATTTGAAATAGGTCTGTTTTCAGACGAAAGCTACTGCTAGGACTTGTTTTTTTAAAATTTTAATGTATGCAAATAAAGTTTTAAAGTGATGTGTAAAGATTAAAATATAAAAATGTATGCAAGGGTTTTTTCACACACATATATATATATAATATATAATAGTATATATATTATATATATATATATATATATATATATAATTATATATATTATATATATATTATATATATTACTATAATTATATATTATATTATATATCAAATATATATAATATATATAGGTGTGTGTGTTTTGTGGCAATTTTTGGGATTAATTTTATTATTACTACTGTTTTTTTCCTATTATTGTATTTGTGTTCTTGTTGTTATTGTTTTTCGTTTTCATCTTTTTATTTTTTATTTTCTCATTCATTTCACCGGGAAGGAAAGTTGTTTTAATTGGAGTTTAAATAATCATTTATTTATAATATATATATTATATATATATATATATATATATATATATATAATTATATTATATTATATATAATATATAGTAAATATACTTATATATATATATATATATAATATATATTTTTTAATATATTTATATATTATAATATATATATATTAATTAAATTATATTATACTTATTAATATATATATATATATATTATATTATATTATATATAATATATATAATATATATATATATAGATATATATATATATATATTTTTTATAATTATATATAATAATATATTATTAATATATAAGTATACTATATATATATATATTATATATATAGATATATTTATATATATAATATTATATATATATATATATATATATTAATATATTATATATATATATCTATATATAACAATATATTATATATTATATATATTATATATATATATATTATATATATATTAATTATATATATAATTATTTATATAATATATATATATTTATATATTATTATATATATCTATATATATATATTATTATATTATATATATTATATATATATATATATATATATATATGAATAAATTATAATTATATATATATATATATATTATATATATATATTATTATATATAAATATATAATATTATATTATAATAATATATTAATAATATATTAATATATTATCTTATATAAATATATTATATATATAATATTATATAATATATATATATATATATATATTATATATATATATATATATATATATATTAATATATATGCAAATAGATATGAATATATTATAAATATAGATAGTATATATATTCAAATTATATATCTGTTATGTATCAATATATATATATATATATATATATATATATATTATTATATATATTATTTATATATATTCTTATATATATATATATATATATATATGTTATATTATATATATATTTATATCTATATTAATTATATTTAATATATAATATATATTAACATATATATATTATATTTTAATTATATTAGTAGTTATGTATATATATATAATATATATATATATATAGTATATATATATATTCTATATTTATATATATTTATATATAATATATTATTATATTATATATATATATATATAAATTATATTATATATATATATATATATATATTATATATATTATATTATTATATATATATATATATATATATATATATATTATATAATATATATATATATATATATATATATATATATTGATATATATATCATTATATATATATATATATATATATATATATATATATATATAATAAATTTTTTATATATATATTATATTATTATATTATAATATATATGTTATTATATATATATATATATTATATATATATATACTATA
>JABUQX010034962.1:0-32500 GCA_015478945.1 Trachelipus rathkii
AGATAGGAGTATTATATGTATTAATATCTCTCATGTTATCATTATATAATTATTTTATAACTAAATGTAAATACATATTCTTAGTATTAATCTGATGCTTTAATATTATTCTATTGACTATATTAAATTAGCTTTTCTATATGTTTGTTATTTCTATAGAATTGTGATTGAGATTATCAGTATGACTATATCAGTATATATACTATATAGTAAATTCCATTTTTCTAATAAATTGAAAATTAATATATATATTATAGAACATAATTTTATCCTATAACTAATATGGCTCTCATTCAATATATCTCCAGATAAAAGAAAAATTTGTTGTGAATAAAATTATTTTACATTTTAACACTATTATCAAATAATATATACTATATAACCAAACATAGTAAAAGTTAAGTGAAGTGACGGTAAACTGTGAGACTTGAAAAACAAACACAACAAATATATATAATCATATATATTGTGATATTTACTCATCTATCTTCACTATACTCACGCACGCTCTCAATTAATATTTTGTGGGCGAATAGCCAAATATTATTTTTCTACTTTATCGGATGAATTTCTAAGACGTGTGACGAATTAATCATTTGGAGCCATGGGTCATTTCCGATCATTCAAAACATTCTTCGTATAATGATAAACAAGTTTTATACAGAAAGTTGCTTGATAGGACTAATAATATAAATTAAAGCGACTAATTTTAGTTATTAAATTATTTATTTGTTATATATATATGTAGGAATATATAATAAATGACTAATATATTTTGTGATATTATACTTTTGTCAATACAGGTTAAATCATAATATAGAGATATATATAATATTTGTTTTTAAGTATCTATATATCTATTCTGATACAAATAGTTGAAAATTAATGTTTACAGTGAAGGTTTATGTAGATATATTTTTATTTATTCCTAATTTCATGTTATATATATTGTGTTTAGTGATATATTAATGTTTTAGGTGAAAGCTGAAACGACTTTCAATTTCGGCAGAATTTATTTGTGGACAAAAATTTTTTATCAAATTCAGTTGCTTATACTTTACTTTCATAGCGACGGATATCGTTTTCGGATGATGTAAATTATTACTTACCTCACTATAGTATATGATATTTTAAATATATATACAAATATTATTATATATGCTGAGAAATAATGGCAATATTATACTTTTACGGTAAAATTTTTAAGACTCATTTAAGCCTATACTCATATTATTTAAAAAATTGTATATATCGTAAAATTATCGCAGAAATATAGCAAAATTCTTAATCTCAGAAATATTGTAAAGTAGATCTTCACTATATGAGTTGGCAATGTACTAGAAGCAGTTAAGTTAACTTAGTAATAAATTTAATTAGGTCAGATGTCGTGATGTTGTGTATAATTTTATAATAAAAGTAATTATAGTATTGTTTATTATTATTAGTCTATAAAGCATATATTTATTATTTTTCTATTTAACTGATGTGAGTAGTATGTAATTTTTTTGTTTTATGTTGCTTAAAATTTTACATATAATGAAATTTATGGTATTAACTTTTTATAAAAAAATTTTAAGTCGAGACATATTTTAGACATTTAATGCGAACGAGTAACAGTTTAAGTTCCGTGCGGCTACCTTTCTATATGCAAATCTTTCGTGCACGTACCATTCTTCCTTCCTATATCAATCTTCTTGTGCCTACTCAACTCCTTTTTAATCTTACTGGGAAAAAAGAACGATGTCTCATATATCATACCTCTATATTAAAAATAAAAAAACATTTGTCCGTTTTCAGTTGTTGTCATTGAACACTCATTTAATATATTTTTGCTGTCTTTGACAACAGTGAGTTCCTCTGTCATAATGAATCTTTTTTTTCTTATTTTTTTTTTTTTAATTTATGTATATGTTTATCTATTAATTGGAGTAATAATAATAATAAATAGATTGCTAGGAAAATACGGTAATCCGATTAAGGATTTGATCGCTAAGAATCTGATACTCGTATTAGAGTCTAACACTATTAGACTCGTACGTGTGAAACCAATACATAATATTAATAAATAAATAAATACTAGTAAAGTCTTTCGGAATTTATATTACCCATAATACAACATTATTAATTTTCGACTTGAGGAGAATAATTAATAATGTGAAATTGCCTGCAGTAACACAAAATGTTATGAAAAGAAAGAAAAATGTTTAAAATAATTGCTAAAACTTAGAAGCGTTTATCAATATAAATAAATAGAGTAATAGAGTACATAATAAACAATTTAATAGTAATACTAATGAATCTTACGTGTTATACATGGATAAATCGTATTTTTTATAAATTCCAGGTGCGGCAATGGAAATGTCTGCTGCGGCCGCTTGATTACGAATACGATTATCTGCTCATTTAGTGAACGATTATTACTATATATATTGACACTCATCAACTTTGTTATATTAGATGATAGTGACATACATATGTAATATACTATGAGTCTAATCCAATAGAAAATCTAGATAATAAATACATGATATGAGATAGATATGAATATATAATTAATAATGAATGATACTTACTACTACAATGTAATACATTATAATAATTATAACATTTTATTTTAATAGCATAATACTATTAATACTAAATATAAAATGGAATTTACAAAAACATATAATTGCAGTGATCAATCAATGAGTTGTATTAAATAACATATTTATAAATTTAAATATATATACATAATATACAGATATATAAAATAAAGAGTAGAGGTTATACATATAATAATTAAGAGGATGTATATAATGAGAGTGAGATCAAACACAATAAAAATAAAAATTAATAATAATAAATAATAATAATTAATGAATAATTACAACTATCAATAATACGCACAAGATTGACAAATACACTTATATATATTCGGAATGTTTTGTATTTACAGAATCGATAATACAAGTATAATATTTTTAATTACAATATTGCTCATTATAGTATAGTCGCGAATTGAAAATTAGTGAGATAAATATGATAATTAGCAGGATTAATTAGAGTGATGGTAGAGTAAATTAAATATAATGGATAATTAGGTGGTCATCAAATCAATGATAGGGAATGTAGTTTCAGAATAAAGTATTCTATAACATCTTCGGACTATAATGATGTTAAACTGAGAGTGGCAATAAAATTTATATAATGAGGATCACTATTGATGGTGATAATACTTAATTATTATACTAATAATAGATGCATATTTTAATCACATATATATGAGACTAAATGAGATATCTTAGAGTACATAATAAATAATTATTATAATTTTATTTAGTTTATATTAGCGTTCGTCTAAACTTTTTATCTCACAACCTCTTCAATCATACTTAAAGAGGTTATTTACACTGGCTTAGATATGCTGCAAATAGTAGTTGTTATAGTTATAGTGATAGATAAATAGATGAGAAAAGGCTACTAGGGGGACGTTGTTCGTCCATTGTGTTGTCCAAAAGGTATAGTCACGTAACTACATTAATAGTTTATGAAGCACAAATCAACGTCCACATTATATAATCGAAGGAAAGAGAATAACACTAGTTTACATTGATAGTTATGCTCCTGGCCACTAATAAAGTGAGATGAATATATAATAGTAATAAGTCAAAAGTATTATATATTTAGATCAAATTAATTCGATAAAAACTTCTAATCAAATCTGAATATATAATACTAATAATAATAATAATAATTAATACATCAATATTTTTTAAAAATAGATAATAAATAATAATCGAGTAATTGAATTTTAGATAATTTTCAATAATATAATTGGTAATAATTTATAGTAATTTGATAGTAGTATATATTAATGATTATTAATATCATTCAAATATATATTATGATAATTAATAGAGTTACAATGATTGATAGAAAGGTATACAATTAAATTAATTTAGCAATAAATAGTATATATATTTATAATATATTTCTCACATTTGTATATTAAATAATACATTGAAGAAGGTCTATAGGAATGATAATAAAATAATAAATAACAATATAACATAAAATTAATAATGCAGATTTTAATTTGATGAGAATAAATTTATCTGCTTCATTTGGTTTTTCGCTGTGATATAATTTAATTCAAATATTATATAATGATTATATATGGATATCTCTCATTGATAATAAATCAATACATATAGATTGGAATTTATTATGAAGAGGGTATTAATAAATATCAGTTTAATAATAAGTCTCTTGAATTTATTTATGTATTAGTGTTTTTAATAACTTTAATAATTATAAATAACTAGAAAACATTATTGAATATACTCTTTTGATATACTAAAACATTGATATAATATAATAATAATAATGGATAAATAATTAAATTATGAGAATGAAAAATAATAATTATAATCACTAATTATATTTAGTTTATAAAGTCATTAGTAGTTATAAAATTTATAAGGGTAGGAATCACACATAATTCAATGTAAAATAAATCATCAATAAAAATATTAGTAATATAAAAATTAATACTCAAAATTTTAGTAGAATAAAATAATTAATGGTAATTTAAAAGAATAAAAATTGAAGTAGGAAATGGATAGAGATAATAAGAATATTGATAAAAAATTGAATTAAAACAAGAAATGGGTCAACTGGAAATGAATTAGATACATGATGACTATAATGGATTTACATAATATAAAAAGTGAGATTAATATTATAATAAAATTAGATAATAACACATTATCTTCCACTTAATTTAATAGGTAAATAATAATATCATTATATCTATGGTTTAATAATGTCTTTTATTAATATATAAATCATAAAAGAATTATAATATTTTTTAAATTGAAAAATCCATAGTCAAAATAATAATATATTAATATTATATATTCTATATTATAATAAAATCTTATAATAATAAATAATGAATAATAATAATTATAACTAATAGCACTTATTCAAAATATAATGAATGATGGTATAATTATATAATGATCACATCACTCATATTATTTTATTATTAATTAAAGTTGTTCTTGATGATAATAATAATAAATATACGTGAAGTAATAATAATAATAATAAATTAAATAATAATAAATAATAGTGATGGGTTTATAGAGATATTTAAATTTTTATATAATAATATAATAATAAGTGATATCAATATAAAAATTGGAATGAAAATTGTAAGATGGAAGATAGAAATATCAATAGTAACTCGAATACAATTATCTCATAATATGATAACGAATAATAATATAGTAGATAATTATAGATTGTGCTTTAAGATAATATGAAGTGAAATACATAATGTAAGTATATAGTAATGTCATCTAAGATACATTATACTTTGTGTTTTTTAATTCGGTATTTATAGGATAGATTAGATTAATCAAAATTATTGTGATGAAATATTAAGTGAATAGAATTATATAATATTATAATTTTCTAATTCAATGAGTGCATATGGAGGTTCGTAAAGAAGCCTAATTAGTGGCTTATGGTGGAGGTGTGGAAGTCGTAATAAGATTATAATGAATAATAATAATATAATTAATAATAATATAATAATAATGAATAATATTCTAATTGATGCGAGAATAAAGTTACGATAAGTTGGATATATATATAATCATAATACATGAAATAATATAATAAAGTAATAAGAAATGCAATAAATAATTGATATTATAAGATTAACTTAAGTAGTGTGTGTCTAATTATAATTTCTAGTGGGGTGTATAAAAAAAGTATATAGTTGGTGTAGGCGTGAAGTTTGGACGACTATAACTAAAGCTCAAGGTCAGCTATTATGTGAAGTAGATTGTTCATAGATAGTTACCAGGTCGATCTCGTCCAACATGTACTGTGAAAAGTCGAGGATAATGCTATGGTTAACAAATATAGGAATGTTATTATATAATTATAAAAATAAAATAATAAATATAACATAATTATATATAGAATAATTGAAAATGCATATATATATATATATAGTAATAATGATAATAGGTAGACAATTTATGAATTTGATTATAGTGATATCCGATTAAAATCAGGTATTATTATTCATATATGGTCAAAAATAATACATAGTAATCATAGTGCTGTTATAATCAATTTTAATAATTTTCATAATATGAATAATTGTTAAATAATTAATATATAATAATGAAATAATTAAATATATATTAGAAGCAGGTAATATTAATAATAATAAAATAATAAATAATAATGAAAATGATTATTATACTTATTAATAATAATAAGCTTTAATAATAATATATAATAATAAGGTGTAGTTCAGCGGCACATGCCATAATTGGAAAGTGAATTGCAGTTAGTACGATGGGATTAAGCAGATTTTTGGTAGCCGCGTAGGAATGACTGTATTGATTGTTTCGACAAGAATAATCATAGGACCTTGACCACAGCGCTTTTTTACCTTTGGAACCTTTTGGTTCTGTGTGACTTAGAATGATTGTGATGATATTTTTATTGGGCGAGATAGTGTTGTGTGTTTACACATCGTGTGTGATCCGGGTTATGGGCAGAGTTCTCTACTTTTTCATTGGACTATATAGTGACTTTTCTCCTTTCTTCTTTTCGAATCCATTGCACGTTTTCGAGTGCGTGTTTGTTTTTCTTTTGATCTGTGGCCATGTGGTCATTTCAGTTGGCCCACGGTAGTGCTTGGAATTATGTTTGGCGACAGCCCTTATAATCTGGGTGTGGTAGGCGAGTCAAATCTCTCGTTTACTGCTATTAGATGAGGGCGCTTAGCTAACGGTCTGCCCGTGCTGCGTAGATATCTCTTGCTTAGATATCTTGGTATCCACACAGTCAGAATCATGATTTGTGTTTTCTTCGACATGGGTTCAATTTTTTTGCCCACGGGTAATTTTTTTGGTGTTGCATGTTTTGAGGGCTTAGGACCTTTTTTTGATGGATGATCTTAAGAAGTTTGTGTGCGCTTTTGTGATCCTGCAGCAATCACAGCAGAGTGCGACCCTGGTGCGTTGTCTTGCTACATAGCGGTGCTTTTCTTTGGCTCTTTCTGGCGAGTTATATTCCAATCTTAGCTCACCTTGAACAGACGTGCGGTGTAACAGTTGTTCCTCGTCTGCTCTCTGTCCTTATTTATGTTACTGCATTTGCAGTTGCCGCGAGCCTGTTAGTTCAACACCGTCCAACGACCCGTCGCACCACCGCATTTCTCTGACAGCCCACAGCCATTCTGGTAATATTCTGCCTTTTCTCACTCTTATTGCGACTTTGAGTGATGGATCTTGCGACTACTGCTACCACATCAATAGACCCCCTAACACCCCCAACCCATCGCACAATAGGCGCACAAATGACACATCACCACATAAACATTCAGGGCACGACACTCACCACGCTTAACAAAAAAAAAAACACATTACTTTTTTCTTTTTCAGCTCACAACACTATTCCTCTGTAATTTTGGCATTCTCTTCTATTCCTCTCTCGAGGGTTCGGCTATGTCTTTTGCCCCTTTGTGGATTATTATTGTCGGGGTGGCATGCCTTGAATCTATGATACGTTGAAAAGGCGTGGCATTGAGCACAATCCGGATGCCACGACTACAACTTACGCTCATCGTGTCATTCCCTCTGATCTTTACGAATTTTCTCCCCCCCTCGTGCTGTGCTTTGGAGGAACTTTAGCTGTGCATACCTGTCGATGCATCATTCGCGCTTAAAGCCCTTACTCGTGTCTTTGATTTTAAATGTTACAGAGGTATCCCCTATACTCCCCTATCCTGGCTCAATTGTGTTAAATCAATAATATGAAATGCTCGAAGCCACGTGCTTGCTCACCTCGAAAGGCTATATGGTTGATCTTCTGAGTTTTACAGTCGCACCATGATCCTATCGACGGACTACGATACTTGGAGCGAGATACTATAATGTTAATTTTCAAGGTTTATAAAAGCATTTCTCTGATGACTTCTATGTCTTCTACCAATTATATTAATTATTATGAATTGACTGGAATATTATGACTCGCATATAATTTAATATTTATAATGGATTAATATAGATTCAATTACTATTTTTAATTAATTTGTGTTTTAATAATATTTTATATGAATAATTAATTTTGTGGATATAAATAATTATTCATATAATAATATATTATTATTCATTAATATATATCTTATATGATAATTAAATTGGAATTCATGATATGATCAGTATATTCAGATTGTGACGTATACTAAGTAACTATGTGGGCTATATAGGTATATATTAATCATTAATTGATTGATTTACTAATATGATAAGATATTATGTTTATATTTTATCTATATACTCCCTACCTTAGATAGATATATTAATCGTAGTGGTCGTGAATATCTATGTGCAGTTGAGTAGGGTATTAGTGACTATTTATTCAATAAGTATTATATATATGTTACGATAGTATTATTTTATGAGTTACGCGTACTGAGAGAGTATGTGCGAGAAGAGATGAGCATGATGAGAGTGTAGTATGTATGTGGGCTGTGGTGTGTTCGTCTCTCCAGTGCTCATTGTGTGAGCCTCTATCTTGATGTGTTATAAGTGTGTGTCTATCAAAATCACAAGTTGACTGTGATATCCGAATTGTTACATTTAAGTGAAGTAGGTGATTAGTATGTAATATAATATGTGGAACTAATGTGATGTAATAGCTATATTCTATCAATATTAATTATTGTGATCTGATCTATATGAGATAGTTCACTAAATACAGGGTATTCATGATTTTATCTACCTAATCTATTTATATCTCTACTAATTATTTCCATTAATGAATTAATGAATATATAAATATCATGTTCTAACTTGCATTCTATACATTACATTAATCAGATACATAAGCTAATAATATATAATGAATAATTGATAATTTACGTGATGAGCACGTGAATGGATGATGGCTACGTAAATGCGGCTGGATGCGAGACTTTGGTCCCTCAGAATCACCACGATCATCAAATTTTTTCCTAGCACTGTATCATTCTTCTCCACTCAACCGTCCATCTTTTATCTCACAATATTCTATGGCATCATATTGTCTCTGTCCTATAATTGCTTTCGATTCTATTTCGTGCTGACACTATGCGTAATATTAGATAAATTATTCCATGATGGAGATGTGATTAATTCAATCAATATATAAATAATTAGTAATGAAGAGAAGGTACCTCAACTCCAGCGTTAATTATAATAAACCTAATAATAATAATAATAATACATCATCGTTGAGGATTAAAGACCACCAATTGATAGAGTCTTTTTTTTTATTCATGTCTCCCAGTCAAACCAAATAAAACTAATCCTATCATCTAACGCTCATTTTTTCCTCTGCTTTTGCCGGGTTTTAGCGAAATCATTCCAAGTTAGAACTTAGTGCTGGTCTATACTCTTCTCTTGTGTTATGAAAATATTATAATATTATATATATATATATATATACATTATTTATACTATGTAAACTAGCTATATGGTATGATACCTTCATAATAATAAAATTAAAAATGTATTTTGAGATTATACTACGTTCTATATCTATAAATGAGAGGTGTAGGTAGTGAGAGAAGGAGAGAGAGAGAGAGAAGAAGGAGATGAGAGAGAGAGAGAGGGTACCACACGTGGGATCCATACTAGAATAATATTAGTTAAAGAGCGTCAAGCCGTGGACAGTTTAGTAAAAGATAATTCGTATAATAAAGTTCTGTTTTTTATGACCTGCGTATAAAGACTTTTTTCCAGTTCCTTTTTCTATGTTTGTTACAGCTATTCTCAATATATGAGTATCTCTCTCTGTATATATTGTAAGTATAATGTAGGTATGGTTGCTATAGGCTTGGGTGAATGAGGGTAGCTCTGCGTGGTGTATTGGAGTTATAGTATTATAGCTTTATACTCAATTATTTCGTAGGTGTGGTGGGGAGGGTGGTGTGAATGATAAGTCTACTCATGTGTGTTATTCATAATGACTGACGGTTATTGAGAACAGGGGTCTGAGTATAAAGGGCCATAAGTGGGGAACCTAGTAAAATAATTGCAAGTTCTGTTTTTTAATAAAACTTATTCTCATTCAATCTGATCCACAGTTGAATTACCCTCCCACACTTCATTTTTTTGTGGTAGCGATGTGTGCTTCCATATCTCATTATGGTACGACTTATTTTACGTGTATGCGCAGCGGATGATCTGATCGTATATGAGGAATTGTACTTGTAACCCTGCACAGATTTTTACTTACTACGACACTAAGAATTTTACTTTACCACACAGATTTACTTACAAACACGATTCTACTTACACACATCCGAGGTATGTAAGCTCTCGCGCTTCCACACTACAGATATACCAACTTACACTATAATTACATTTTATCACACACGCAGGACCTTCTTTACTTAGCTAACAGCACACCTAGGTGGTACTGTAATCTGCGTAAGAAGTGCTGTGTCAAACAGGTTGGTGAATCTGCCGGAGGCTTTAGTATGTCTGTTGTGTGTGTGGTGTATTCTTCTTTCCACCATTCTGTTCTGTGGAATTCTCTTTCATACTTCTAGGTCTTTTGCGAATTTATCTCCACACTTTTTTAAGCCCTTTTGTCTGTGACTTGTGCTGGTCTAGCTACACACTTTGATTTCGTACTTTACGGTGCGACCCACTAGTACGGGTAGTAGAACACTTATTGAGTTGTTACTTACAACATCAACTATGTACTACATAGAATACACAGAACAACACACACGCAGCAAACACGACACACCCATCTATCCTTGATGTAAGGCTCTTGCGTGAGTGTGGTGACAGTAACACACACAATCACTCCCATTCAGGACACCCCTTATCGGACCCACCTATCAGCTCAGTGGGCTAAATGGCCCACACGGGCAAGACACAATTCAAGTAATTAGGGCACTTGTTAGATCTTAACCTGTCATCATCATGGCATAGTACAAATACATACTAGCTGACAGACCAATAATTTGTGTCTTGCAGCATCATTTTAAATGAGGTGATATGTGATAGTAATCTTTTACTAGAATATTATTTTATTATCTCGTGGTGTTATCATATCTTTATACTTTTATTTTTTGTAGTATTTCTCACATTAGTGGTGAATTTTCTTTGTGGTTCAACTAATATTTATTTTGTTAGCTTTTTTAGATACGTACTTTTGTATATAGGTATTTTGATTGCCTTCAACTTTGTGATATAAAGGTTCATTACTTGATCGTACTAATCTATTGTGAATAGTAAGTCTATTTCTTTGTATATATCATATTTACATATATTTTGAATAATGATTACATACTTTGTATGATTCTCAATCTTTGATGGTTGCCCTTACGTACTCTGACCTACTTAAGTAATAAGGAGTTTATATTTTAATGTATAACTCACTATCTGTTTATATTATAGAGTATCTGCCCGACATATAAGTGTACCAGCTAAATGATCTCTATCTCCCGAAATACAGGATTGGAGTGCCTCGCCGGGAGTCATAGGCTACTGACAGTAGGATCTACGGCCGTCGTAGTATGAATGATATGAGTAGTTACTTAATAAGCGAGGTCGTGGTCTATTTTTTTATTTATCTTTAAACATTTATAAGAATTTCTTTTAAATATACTATGAGTCAGTCTCGTATTTTTTATTACTTTCATACTTTAGATCATGTTTTTCTATTATAAAACATTTGTTCAGCGTGATAAAGTATACTAAGACTGTATACTCATGTGGTGAGTTGATTAGTAGGTTAGTTTTTTATACTCATCATATATATTTAATTACATTATTTTCTTAAGTACTTTTTTTTACTAAAATACTATTTTATATTTATTAAATTTGGTGTGATATATAGATAGATATTGTATGTAGTATAAGCTAAGAAAAAAAAACCCAGAGTGTCTCAAAAAACTATAATATTTTATTTGTAAAATATAAATACGTATATCGTAAAAATATTTTTATCTATTAAAAACAATAACATTTAATTATACCTATTTATAAGCATGATAAATCAGTTAGATCAATAGAGGTGTGTACTCTATAACACCCTAGTATAGTGGGAGGTGATGTTATGTAAGTCAAATATGTTCCTTTATTTGTTAATTTGTAACTGCTTATTACTGCTTTAACTTCATGTTCTTTTACTGTATGGTCGGGCTGTTTTAACCTCGATGTTTGGTAGTTTTAGCTATTAACCATATATTATGTATTTTTACCTTTGCCTAATCCACTCAGTTCCAACTTCCTGTTTAACAATGTTCTTACATGTTATCTATTGAGCGTGCTATGTAAAGTTAGTCAAGGTTAAATATAAAGGTTTGTTGACTATATATACACTAAGGGGGGATTAGTATGCATTTATTGTAGTTTACTGCTCTAGTACGTGCTATTTAAACTCATTATTAATTTTACTGCTTTAACTCTGTTTTACTGTGCTTTAACGCTTTACTTGCCTTACTGGCTGTTACTTTTGGTTTTTACTTAGTTTTAACTTTTGTTTTATACTGCTTTAAACTCCATATATTTTAATTTAACATTATGTTTTTTATTATTTTGTTTTAAATACTCTTTTTATTTATTTTTATTATTATTTTGTTATTTATTTAATCTTATTTTAATTTTTAATTATATCATTTTATTAGTATATATTTTTTATTTTATTGCACTATAATAAAACTTTTAGTAAATTTTTAACTATTTTAACTATTTTGTTATTTATTAATTATTTAATACAACACTAATATCAGCATCGCAACTCAGTTTCTACTAACATTCATATCACACGACTTATCACTTTAATACCACATTTCAACTATGATTTTCTTAAATGATTATATTACATAGATGGCGCTACGACACTCAAATACATCCATAAACAACTTTGATCATTCCACTTCTTAATGCACATCCAACAGATTTTTACTTTTTATCAATCTCTATAATCACTACAGGTTTTACTTATCACTTAACAGCACATATAATCTGTATATATAATTTTATTATATTTTTAATATATTATTTATCAGATTTTACTTCATCTGTAAGTCTTTAAACTACTTACAACTTAGCATCATTTATATATATATTATTATACAGTTTACACCACCTATATCATTATCCACACACACATCAGATGACACACTTCCCCACTGATACACAAGCAACACACACACACACACACGTACATCTATTCACACTTTACAACATACTTAACGTATATATAATTATTTAAAAATACATTTTTATGTTTATATTTAAAAGACTTCACTTTATATTACTCATTCAATATAACTAAAATTATTTCAAAAAGTTTCTTAATACTTTTTTATATTTCCACCATTATCTTTGAACAATATCCACTACTGACCGTTAATGCTTTCCGTTATAATATTTTATCACTATCAAGTTTTAAAATAACTTTACTAAAATTTTTGAAATTTTATTAAAAACATATATTTTGGCAGGGTGTACAATAATAATCAGTAAATCAGTAAGGCCAGCCCTTAGCACCCCTCTAACATCAGCTAATGCTAACGTTTGTTCTTTGACTTACTTGCTTTACATCATCTTTAGCCATGTAAAAGTATAAAATAAAGCAAAATAAGTTCTTCTCTGCTAACAAACAAGCAGAACTTAGATCCATTCTAAGTTTTTATTTAAAAATAATCAATTATTCACCTTAACATTTATATTATTCCTCGAATGTTAGACTAAATAATATTTTCAAAGTTTTTTGCGAAAGTTGGTCGGATTATTATTATGATTATTAGTTATTATTATTATCTATTTACTTTGACAATTATCACGAGAAACTACAACAACCCGCACTCCTTTACAGATACGAAACTGGACTCTCTCTCTTGTTAATAATGTGTTGAAATAACACTTTAGGTTAAATTTAGGCAATAATTCCTTTTTTATGTAACTCCGGGTGCGATTTTAAGCCTCTAATTATCCAGTCTCGAATAATAGTTACTTTCAAACTGGTGGACTTTTTCTGTAAAATTGTTGGTGACAAATTAATCTACGTTAAGGCCTCAAATCTTTAGTACTAATATTTATAGGATTATAGCCTTTTTGTATATGAAGCGTCGCTCAATTTAGACCTAATACCTTGATGGGGTAATAGGTGCAAAGGTAATTCCGAGTGGTGAGACGATGGAGAGAGAGTGAGTGTTTAAGGGAGTTTTTATTCACAAAAGCATTTTAGATGACATCAGTTGTCATCCCGATACATCGTTACATTCTCATAACAGTAAATGAATGTTTTTTCTCTTTCTTGTTACAACTGTGTAACAACCTTCTTTCTATGTAAACCTCTCGTATTGTGTTGGTCGAGATAATTATATTTTATTCATCTTTTGAAATTAGTTAACTTTGTGCTTTAAACTTGTATTTGAGCAGGTAAGTTTTATTATCATTTATTATTTTTAGCTACAATTGAACCTTTTAAAACCATATTCTCTATTGGCTGTTTAAGCGTTGCATGCAGTTATCTGATTTGTTGTTAATTAAAAAAGATTGGAATATTATTTTTAAAGGGGACTCTTAATTGTGTATTATAAATTGTGATGTTAGTCATAATAAATACTTATTTGTAAGTGAATATGATTATTGAAAAAATGATCAGTGGGGGTTAGTGTGAGTGTAAGCTAATACGATCCGGTCGCTCCACATCGAGGCCGTACTAGAAGCGATGAAATAGTGTATGTGATTGGTTTTGTTGGTCCGCAACGGAGAAATAGAGCAGGTACTAACGTTCTCGTCACGGGACTCCGCAATGGTGCTGTTCAGCTCGGCGTCCCCCGCCGTCATGCGCTCGCCTGCGTGCGCTAGCTCAGGGTGGGCATTGAGAATTGTACCGCGTTTAACACCTAGCAAGCCTGCTGTGCGCCCAGAGGCGCAATATTCGGCGTTTTAAAAGTTGCTAGGCATCAAAGTGTGGTGAGCTGTTCCGTGGAGGCGCATCATATGTGAATGTCTTGGAGGCTCATTGATTTAATGTAATGTCTTGGTTAAGAATACCAACAATGGTCTCTCTGGGACGTAAATAAATTAGGGCTGCGGTGCAATTAAGTGGTGAAGTGTGGGGGACCTAAAATTAAGGGTGGGCCAGAACATTGAAGACGTACTGGGCATGAGTAAGTCAAAGGGTGTCTGGGGTGTGTTTGTACGGTGTTGAAGATGAAGAATGTAAATGTTAAGTGCAATTAATCATATGGTGTCCAAGTGGATTATAGTGGTCTTAGGGAAGATGTAAATTAAATGGTATATTTGAGGTAGTGAGTGCATGTAAATGTGAAGTGATGTGCGGTTAATATAGCTGTGTGATTGTTGGTTTGGGTGGGGTTTGGGTGTGGGTTGGTGTGGGGTTTGGTGTGTGTGTGTGTGGTTAGGTGTTCAGTTAGGATAGATTCTAGTAGCTGATTCAGTGTATGGGATACGAAAATATTTGACGGGATGGGCCCACCTGGAGCAAGTTGGAAGCATGGTGAAGAACGGGTGTTTTACGCAAAGTGGTAGGGGGGTGTTGGGGTGTGGTGGTAAAATTCGAATCTCACTGTGTGAATACATGTGGCAAATGGAGTAAATGCGCCTAAATACATGAGGAAAATTAGGTTAAGACATCTATGTAAAATTGTAGGCTAGAGTGTCGTCCTAAATATTGGAATGTGTATGAATTAAAAATTACCGTGGGGTTATGGGTCAAAAATTGGACCCATGAATGGACAAAAAAGTGAGCACGTGGTCAATGATAAATTGACCATGTATCTGAGCCATATGTCAAGCTTTGTAGCAAAGGTGGGAAACAAGATGCTAAGAAGGTTATTAGTACATCAAAAAATAGGGGCTCATCCTGCGCTCCCCTTAACATAATGAGAAATATAACAAAAATATATCCTTGTTGATAGGATCAGAATAGATTGACGCCCACATGGTGCGATGATATAAAATTAGGCGGCAATTGCTAAATAAATGTAGGGGGACACATCCCTCCACCGTTAGGTGCTTCGTGGTTTTTTGCTCTATTGTTTCTAACGCGTATGTGCCGGCAAAGCGCGTGTGAAGGGTTGCGCGAGAATATAATACTTCTCCAAATGAGTGGTGTCATATGTACAAACAAAATTTAAGGAGAAGAATAATATGAACCAAATAACCACAACAAATAAACCAATTGACTATAACAGAGAACATATAGCAAAAATAAGACAGAGAGAGAATGTCACTGGTCAGAGAGAGCAAAAGAAACACAAATTCAAATCGTAGAGAGAGCGTATGCACACACAACCCACAATATCGACAGTAAAAAAAACAGACGATACAAAAAGCGTGATCAGGCACAACAAGGCAAGAGAGCAGTAAAAAGATCATCATGAGCATATACTAACAAAGAGAGTATAGAACTAAACAAATACACCATTAACCAAAATCGATACAAGCAAATGAAAGAGTGAGTACGAGAGACCAATTATAGAGGGAGACATAAGAGAGGGGAGTGTGTTGCTAGGGGCCACCAGTAGGTTAATCTATTATTGTAAGAATAGGGGCACATGTGTGAAGTAATTATGTG
The DNA here is from genome assembly GCA_015478945.1 of Trachelipus rathkii. Classification (NCBI taxonomy): domain Eukaryota; kingdom Metazoa; phylum Arthropoda; class Malacostraca; order Isopoda; family Trachelipodidae; genus Trachelipus; species Trachelipus rathkii. The sequence goes on from JABUQX010034962.1 coordinate 16,633, forward strand.
CTGTGGTAGATTCTATGGGATAAGTAGATTCTGTACGTGAGGAGAAATCCATCATTGTTCTATTTTTCCTCCAATATGGGATGGACTTTCGTGACCTTACTAAATAGTGAGTGTGTGTAAGGAGGATGAGTTGAAATATAAAATCCATGTATAAGAAATAAAAGTAATTGGAGATATATAATATTAGATTTGATATAAAAATTGGATAAAGTAAATAATGAGATCTAAATATCGGTGAAGTATGAAATAGGAGTGGAGTTAAAATCGTGTGTTATGTCATATGTGGATCAAGCCGCTAGCAGTACTTGGAATTTAGTGAGTAGTCTTTAGGAGTGAATTAGCACATGAGAGAGCGAAAATTAAGTATTTAATATAGGCTAAGGAATCGGTAAAACGACTGTGATTGGGTAGAATATGGACTTAATCGTGGGTTATAGATGAGAGCCTCGGGTTATGATATTTAGGATATAATAAGAAGTTCTTGTAGGAATTTGAGAAAAGCGGAGCCATGAGGTGAGAGATTGGAATTCGCTGACGATTCTTGGGGATGAGCTTATATCCACAATCTTTTCTTCGTTGTAATATGAGCAGAGTCAGCCCTCCGGATTGAGTGTGTGTGAGGGGGAGCGTGAATTGTAGCTTTGTCTATAAGATAAGGGAATTTGTGCATACGGAGTATTTGTTTGTTTGTATGTGGTGTATTCTGTTAACAAAGTGACATTGGAAATGTTGTTAAGCATAAGATATTTCATGTGCAGTTCCTTTTCGTTAGAATGTTAGATATGACTACGTTTACTTTTATCATAGTGTGAGTTATCGTAAGTTTTTAATATTGCAGTATGTTTATAGACAAATTTGTGATATATAAATAGTTAGTGAGTAAGTTTGTGTACAGAGGTAGTTAAGTGAGGTCTGGCTGAATTACACGAGAAAGTTTTTTTTATGTGTCATAAAACGGTAAATAGTGGTGTTGGTTATGCCGAGTAAGTACCACTTTGATTCATCAAGCGAAGCCATGTAGTTACGCGGAACAGGATGAAGAATTATGAGTAGTAAAGTAATGTCGAAGTAAATGAATACAATATTTATAAGAAATTAGTAAATGATATGTTGTGTGTGGTTAGATAATTGTTGTGTGAAATATGATTGTTTTGGAACAAATTGCCATATAATTTAGAAAGGATTACATTAGTATGAGCAAAGTAATAGTGTGTAATAATTTTGCTTATTGGAACTGGTTTGGATTGATGAGTTGTTCTATTACTTGAAAAAATGCTTCGTTGTCGTTGAGGTAATAACACCTAATGAACTTTGGTGTGCATGAGAGGAATATCCGTTATTCCCGATCAATATGGGAGTAATGTAATACATAATGAGAATAAAATGAATAAATAAATAAGTATGAGACTATTAGATGTAGTATAATTAAATATATGAGGGACTAAATAATGGAATGAAGTAAGATAGTAGAATGAAATAAAAATTTGTGTTTAGTGTGATGAAACCGGTCATGTATAGTTTGGGGTCATGCCTGGAATAGCCATGTGTATGTTGTAATTTTGAGAGTATGGTTTATATTTTGTGATGGTGGTGAGTTAATGGTTGTGATACTATATACCTGTGTCATTGATTTATAGTATTTTACAGCTATATTTTGTATTTAATTTTTCAAAGGTTTTTATGCTAGTAAATTGAGTCTATTTGATTAAATTATTATATTATTATATAAGTAACTATTTTAGCTAATAGATAAGTTTTTTTTTAAATAATAGAGTTCTCACCTAACATATATGAGTGAAGATATGAGTATTATTATGTGTGCCTATATGATAATTTAGGTATGATAGTTGGATAATATATATTTAAGGTTGATTAATAGAGTTGGTTGTGGTTAATAGATAAAGTTAGTGTTAAGTCTTTACCTGAGTTGTATATAATATTATTTATTTATATAATATACTATAGGAATATTTAGTTGATAAGTGTTGTCTAACTATGTTGATATTATATGTAGTATATATAAGTCTCTAAATTGGTTTTATATATTTATATATATATATAATAATGTATTTATAAACAATACATTAATGTAGATATGAGTTATTTAGTTATTCTTGTTTAATATATATATTCCTAGTGCCTCTCATATCTATTTATATATATCGTAGGTGAATAATAGTTAGATAAGGATTGCAAACAAATGCAACGAAATTTATCAAAAATTTACTAACCATGAATTTCTTTAAAACTGTCACACATATAAAACAAAAGTAAATATGCTATTATGTAATTTAATGAATTTATAATTACTTTATTCAACTCTATTAATTCCGAAATTATTAAAAATAATAATAGTTTATAATATTCATAGTATAATATTATTATAGTTAATATTTATTGATTCGGTCTGAGTCTTAGTATGGACTATAATAAAAGTTTTAGGTGTTGATATAATTAGATATATTATATATATGACGCAATTGTAATATTGTGATTATTAGTACTAATTCTAAGTTATGTATTATTGTAGTATAGTAAGTATAATATAATTCTAGCTTAATAAGAATGCTGGGTAATCATTATAAATATATATAAATGATATTAGTATAATACAAAGACATACGATGTGTTCGAATAAGTATAAGTATAATAAATTAAAATTGTATAATATATGTTATATACTTATAGGGCGTTTCCTCGCATAGGGCTAGGTGTGCGCCCACACCCTATAAAATCTAATAGTTTTTTTTAATTACACGTTTGATACCTCAAGTAAAAAGGAATTACCTGATTCAATTGTGATGAAAATAGTTGTTAAAGTCAAACATATCGTTATCTCATTATAAATATTAAAAAAATTAATATTGGCTCTCTAAACTTCCAAAAGAGCCATTTTGAAGTGGACAGTGGACGCTCATAGAACTGATTTTATCTATAGAAATATATCTTTTGTGTGTGACGCTTAAAACATTCATTGTCGAACAGCTTAGTATTCTCGTGAAAGGTGTTAGCTCGTTGTGTGTCGAGTAATGCCGTTTATGGTCCGTGCTTTTCTCGCTAAAGCGGTCGCGTATTTTCTTTTTTACTATGCTTCAAGATATGCAAAAAAAGGTGCTTTGTTTAATTTCTCGTGAACTTTTTGTGATTAAATAAACAGACTTTTTTAATTTTTTTAATAAAGTTTATAAATAATTTTTCTATATTAGTATAGATATGGTAAGATGGAGGAGCATATATTAGGGTACTAATAGTGTAAGAAATATTTATCAGTGAGACGATTTAAATTATTCTAGTATTCATCATACAGTATGAGTTATGATATTATTGCTAAAAGATTTTCATGGTTTATATTATAAAATTATTGTTATATTGTTATATTTTGTTAGTATAGTATAGTATATATGTAACTTAAAACAATAACATATTGGTTTTCTAACAAAAGTTAATTTATATATTACGGATTTAGGTTATACGTCTATATATATTGTGATATTGGGTATCATAAATCAGTATATCATTTTTTGTTTCAGCTCACCTTATTAGCAAGTTATTTTAAGTTTTAAAGTGAATGGGCAGAATGGCGGCACTAAGCTATATTACATCTAATATATTATTATTACTAACTCGTTGTGTGTGGTATTGGTCGTGATGTTAATTTTTATATATGAGCTATAAATATAGTATTATTTTTTTAATATATTCAGTTTGTGTATAGATCTTCGTGTTTCAAATTCAGGAAAAGCTGCATTTGTATATATGATTATATGTACTATATTATATTAATTAACTATATGCTTTTATTTATGTGGTATTTATTGTATTTTAGAGCAATAATATATATATATTTCGACTTTGTGATTTATTAATTAGTGTCATGATTAGTTGTGAACACCCTAGACAATTACAAGGTATCTATTCTGGTATTGCCATTAGCTAATGTAGTTATTTAGGTGCATTAGGTATTTGTTTAGTGTTATATGAGTACTTGAGTGATACCTCTTGTGAATTAGGAGTATACTACCTGTTTGCCTATATTTCCCTACGTATTTATTCTTACTATTAGTATTTTCCTGTTTGACTATATGCAGTGTAAGCTTGATATAAACTTGCCTTCGATAGAAAATGCAAGAGCCCTAGCGTCATGGTGAACAGATCTGAAGATTGTTTGAAAGAAACACCAAAGTAGGAGTGTAAAATGCGTCAAGTCTGGGTGAGTCAATCTGTTAAGCTCTACACTCTGTGACGTTGACATCCTCACCTCTTGTCTGCTAATGTATTCCCTAGTATTCCACTTTAAAAATATATGGACGTGTACGAAGGTAAGACAAACGATTGAATCTTTGTTATTCTAAACATTTATAGAAAATCTCTGCGGGGTATGTACTCAGTGATTGTTGCAATATTCTTTTGAAGCTTAATTTACAAAAAATTGATTTATTGAAATTGTGCTTAATGAATCTCTCTTGGATAGAGGAACAATTATGAGTTCGTTCAGAACGAAACTTATGGTGCTCGGTACGACCACTAGTTATTGGTCTTCGTCTGGAGAAGTGATGCTCAGAATATTTACGAGATAGAGGTGATTGATCTGATTGCTGTGATATTATTTGAACCCTGTCTATTGTAATATTAAGAAAATTAAAGAAACATATATTTTAATCCACTTAAACCCTCTTACACGTTAGTCCTATGCCTGCAAAAATAACATAAACCTGTACATATTCTGAGAATAAACAGTGAACCGTCACGCAACTATCTTTTTTTTCTCGCTATCTATAATCTATCTGTTGATCCACTAAATAACTTGTTTGGTAGAATGTGTAACCATATTTATTCTCTTTCTTAGGCTCTATCTCTATTCTCGTATCACCTCTCATTTATCATCCGACCGTTTAAATTTTGTGGGTCACCCACCTCTCGCGACAACATCTTACTAATCTCAATAAACACAAATCGAGATTATATCTAATTGAATACTCTCACTATTGATAATTATGCACTCACTATTTTAAAAATGCTGCCCATGAGTGAGTCAATTTTCGGAGCTATCCTATATATCCACCTACTAGTACGTATACTATATTACCATAACAGATATTAAAAATGACCAGTAATACATGCTGTATCATATTAATGATATCATATACCCCTTTTTATTATTACTCAACCTTAACTAACAATAAATAAACTAATCACTCCTGAATAACTACCCTTAAATCTTAATTACAATAAATCATTCCTAATCGAGCCTAACAAGGTACAACAACCTAAAAGAAGTTTAAAAGAACATCAATTAAAATTTCTAATTTTCTATCTACATCGACTTTTCGTCTAAAAGTATGACGTGGGGTGTAAGTAGGACGTCATACGAACGCAAACACAAAATAATCTTGTACAACACACCACCAGCCCTAAAAGCACGAACCAAGAAAAACATTTTGCATTTAACAAAATTTTAGATTGCATACATTTTATTTGAAAATCATTTTTTATAATATTCTTAACTTGTTGAAAACATTTAAACAGACTAAATTTCTCGTAATTTTCTCTCAAGTTTGAGTCTTATCTTTTCTAACTCTAATATCTCCTTGTTCTCAGGCAGATGTGTTTTATACAAATATCAATATGTGGATATTGGGTTTGGCTTGTTTGCTTGGCGGTGCACTGGTGTGGAAAGCGTGGGAAGGAATTTGCATTTTTTATGTTTGTGTCTGCGTTCCGTGTTCTTCTATAACATAAACGTCGCGCATCCTGCAAATCGTAAACGTTAGATTCTAACAACCCAGAATTGTTATTTCATCATACATTTGTATCTGTAGAATCACATATTCTCTGAAGTGCTCAATAGTATTTGTCAGATTGGTTGACATTACATATTTTATTGTCAACTTCCTCACATAACAATTTCAATATATGAATATATAACCTTGAGTACATTATTTACGATTTACTTACTCAAACATATCTTTTTAAATACACATTGTTAATAGCGTAGTCAACCAATAACTTAAAGTACTACTTTCCATTAGCACGTTTTCTTATTTTAAATTTATCTATTTATATTTTATTTTTTTTAAATCATATTAATTATTTTATTAATATTATTTTATTATTATTTTTATTATATTATTATTATATTCATTTTTTTATTATTATTATATTATTATTTATTATTATATATTATCATTATTATATATTATATTAATTATTAATATTATTATATTAGTATATTATTATTATTTATTATTATTATACTAATATTATTATTTCTATTATTAGGTATTATTTCTACAACGAATGGTGATATACTATACAGTTCTTTCTTCTTTGTCTTGCTTTTCTCTCTCCTTCTCTTTGCTTTCTTCTTCTTTCTTCTCTCTTCTCTCTCTCTCACTATCTTTCTATTTTCTATTATCTATTTTCTTCTTCTCTTCTCCTCTTTCTTCTTCTTCTATCTTCTTTATCTTTTTTCGTCTCTCTGCTACACGTTACTTTACTGCTTTCTCTTCTCGTGTCTGTAACTTCCTACTTCTTCTTCTTTCTTGCTTACTTCTTGCTCATTCATCTGCAATCTTACTTATCTTCTGGTAGTATTTCTTTCATTCTCTTGGTTCTTCTTTGCTTCAGTTCTGCTTCATCCTCAATATTTAAAAATTACATTAAATTATTATTATTAGTTTCAATTTTAGCTCCCAATTCCCTAAATATTTTCTTCAGATAAATATTACGTTTGGGGTCAATGTTATTTTCTATAATTATTAATTATCTTACATTAACTATAATATATCTTTTAGTTATATTTAATTAATTATTGAAAATTTTGTTATTATTTAGAAGAGGGTTGTAGATATTAGATAATTTGGATATTATATGTATTTAGTGTATTATTATATAGTTTGGATAGTAATATGGATTTAGATGTCAACAGATAATAAATAGTCGAAACTATTAGTCTGGCTGTCATCCATAATCAGCAAATGTTATAGTTATAATTATTATTATAATTATTATTTATATTATATATAATAATATATTTATATTATATTATTATATTATTATTATAATTTATATATATATAATTATTTATATTAAACTATTCTATAATTTTTTTATAACTTATATAAATGATAACACATTATATTTCATAAGTGTTTATAATTTATTCATATAATTTAAATTTACATTATTTTATTTATATTCAGTTCTTTGACCCTCTTTTATTGGTTATTATTATTATATTTATTTTGATGTTTTTTAATATTATTTCACTTTTAATTATTTTGTTCAAATAATCCCTGAAGTGTTTGAAATTACTTATTATTATTTTCTTCTATGATGTAAACTATTCACTTGTTGAGTAATCTATGCCCCGATTTTTGATGATATTATTGTCTCTAACATTTACTCTGCTAGTAAAACCTGGAATACTCTTCTTTATTATATATTTATCATTTATTATTTTAATTATTCTACTTGATTTCTTCTTCTTACTCATATATATATACTTATATATTTATATTATATTTCATATATAACTTATCTTATATATACTACTCTTCTTTACATATATGTATATTCTATTGTTAACTTTTACATTAAAAAAAAAAAAACTTAGGGCATTGAATAGTTAGGAAGGGTTTGATGGTGTAAGAAAAGATAGATATTTTGGGGGTGTCATTTTTAGTTTTGAGGAAAATTATATATATATATTTCTACTTCTATATATATAATTTAACTATATATACTGTTTACTATAATAATTAATTTTCTATTATTATCTTTATACTTATATTATATCTTATATATATACTTTATACTTTTAACTTATATAAATCCTTTTACTTTCTTCTTATTCTTCTTCTTCTTCTTTAACTTCTTATTATCTTATCTTATCTATTCTATGCTTCTTGGCTCCGTACTGACGTTCTCTGCGTCTTGCGTAGCGGTAGTGACGTATACGTAGTTCATCGGGTCGTGCACGGCCGAGAGACGTCTCGCAGCTCTTAACATCTTATATAAAACGGTATAAGGCTATTTCTTTAATAATATTTGTGTTGTGAATTTGCTCTTGAATTTTATAATTAAGAAATTGTACATAAAGATTTTTTTGATTAATGATTAGTGTCGTTATATTTAAAATTACGACATAAATTTTCTAATCATTACCGTATATAATACCTTTTATTCTTTTACGTCGCTATAATTATACTTTCTTCTATATTGAGATACACGTATTGCAATGTGTCTATTCGTCTAAGTTGTATCACACTACGCACCTCCTCAACTATTAAGATTAATACTTACAGTACACCCCAGCAACTCAAAGTGGTGTCGTATATGAGTTTATGTTCATTTATTTCTATCCATACAAGGAAATATTGATTTAACTGCTGAAGAATTTATCTTACATAGCAGGGCTTTTGAGCTCAAGAATGTTGCTTCTGAAGTTTAGGTTATTATTCAGTAGTTAATGGGTTTATTTCAGTTTATGGGAAAAGTTTATGTACCATCACCTATCAACACGTAAAAAAAGTGAGAAGAATAATGATAGAATGAGGGGAAAGTAAAATAGATTTCAAACTTACAACTCTAAAAAGCTCAAAACACACGAGCACGCTTGATATTCAAAAATATAAAAAATCTAACTCAGAACTCTAAACAGCTCAAAACTCACGAACACGTTTGATATTCAAAGGTCAAAAATCTAACTCAGAACTCTAAAAAGCTCAAAATTCACGAAAACGTTTGATATTCAAAGGTATCAAAAATGTAACTTACAACTCTTAAGAGCTCAAAACTCACTGATACGTTTGATATTTAAAGGTATCAAAAATCTAACTTACCCTCTAAAGAGCTCAAAACTCATGAACACGTTTGATATTCAAAGGTATCAAAAATCTAACTCAGAACTCTAAAAGCTCAAAACTCACGAACACGTTTGATATTCAAAAGTATCAAAAATCTAACTTACAACCCTTAATTAAAAGCTCAAAACTTACGAACACGTTTGATATTCAAAGGTATCAAAAATCTAACTGAATAAACACGGATAACAAGTTTTCATACAATTTAAATGCTTTGGGGAAGATTCAATATTGGAGATTTTGAAACCCCATTTTAGCCCTCACCTAAAAATAGACAAAATTCTTTAATTTTCAGAACAAGCCTGATGGGTAAACAGCAATATTCTTGAGGCTTTTCTTGAGCTCCCTAGAACTAAAAGTTCTTATGTATTCGGTTTGTGTGGCTTTTTTAATTGGCTGTTCTGTCAGTCCTCATTTGTTTTGCTTTTCACATTTTCCTTTTTAACTCCTCGTTCCTAATTTTAACGTTACTTCCTGCTTTTATTTATATAGATTAACACAACCCATAAACACTTTCTTAATAATATTGAAACTCAAATACGAAAGTTCATGACTAATAAGAACCGCACCGCACAATAATGCACCGTAAGTAGTTTTCTTTGATTTTCTATTGAAAATCAATTTGCTTTATGCATGTGTGCTTGATATTTTCATCCAAAACTCCCTACATTTTTCTTTTAAGTGCTGTCGAGAACAATTTTCGAAGAAATTCCAAAAAACTAATTCGTGCATTTTGTGCGTAATGGCCCATCTATGCATATTTCAAGTTTGAAAGTTATTTCGAAAGAAAAATCTGCTGTGAATTTGACCTCGAAAAAATGTCAAAAAACATTAGTTCTGAAAAATGATCAGACATGCGTCGACAACAATTTGATACTATACAATTACATTCGAAAAAAAAGCATTTCTGAACCAAGACCACATGTACGTTCTTCTAGAGGCAAGAAAAGCCGCTGCGGTGCTTCTCATTGCAGCTATCATTCAAATTGTCTAAAAGTTTGAACCGAAAATTTATATGTTCATTTTTTAGTGTGGCTAAGAATAGGGTGTGCGCCAATAGCAACTCCACATATTGAGTATTCGCCTTTAAGTGAGAGTTAACACTCACATCACGTGTCCAACCTCTCGTTGAAGTAAAAATTTATAACAATTTGATAAACATAACGTTTCAGCAAGCTCTAATATTCTATGTTATCTTCCGTGTGATTTGGCTCAGACTGTTAAATCTTTGAGTAGAAATAAATGAATTTAAGCGAAAAATTCACATTCACTAGCCACTCCTCCATATAATAGTCCCCTGCTGTCAATCATATGTCAGACGTATCTCGTATAATTAATACTTATAATGATATCTCAGATGATAGCCGAGTATACTTCTACACAATATATATACACGTCGTCATAATAATTTATAATTTTTTACTATATAGTCCTAAGCAATTACGAATACATTTCATAGATAAGGATTGATTTATTCAAGATTTTATTTATTACTTTCCTCCAAGTATAGTATAGTCCTATATTCTTTAAATTTATTATATTATTATATTAACAGATATATGTCTTTATTTATATTTATATATCCTAGTAATTATATCAGCTATTTAGGTTTAAGAGCTCGCAGAATAACATATTTTGCTTTTTTTTCATTAATATTTATTTATTTTAATTTTTATTCCACTGGCGGGGGTTGTAGGTAGTTATGTGTAGGTTTGATAGTAGTAATATATACATAATTATTCGCTACCGAGAGTTTAATTATTTTCATCGCTCACTTTTTGCCCCTTTTCTATACTTTATATTATATAACCTATAATTTGGCCCTACTCACGATCCTAGTATATATATGTCTACTGCGTGTTGCATCTCATCATTACTATTTATGCTGCTACTCATTATATATGTATCGTGAGTATTATAGGTTTATGTTCTGTCTTTTTCGTGTATACTTATATATTAATTATATATATAATTGCTACTATATACCCTCCAATATATTATATCCTGCTATAGGTTATATCGACTGTACTTATTAGTATCTTTTCCTACTACTACTTACATATCACACACACCATAAGATATGTTCAGTTAACGACTCTGTGTAAAAATTTTAATTCCCTAAAGCTTATTCTGTCCCCCTTCCAACGTAGTTGTTTTTCAGTTATGGGCCTTTGATGTAAGCGATTGCTCTCTTATACAGAGGCCTTGTTTTTTGTAAATTCTTCTTTGTCTCACGTCCTACTGGTTTGTGCAGTACTACGCGCCGCTTAAAGTGACTGTTGAGGAGCACCACGTTCAAGGAGAGAGCAGAGAGAGAAAAAAGAGAGGTACAGTCCACGCACCGCGCGCGACGCACAGAAAATAATAATACAGGACAAGACTAAGAGATAGAATCTGAGAAGTCGTAAAAGGTAGAAGATTGACAAGCAGAATCGTCAGACTGGAGAAGCGAGTATTAGAGGGGCACAGCGTGTAGGTCGTTCCGAGAGAGAGCAGGCGGAGCAGAGCTTATCTTTAGCGAACGACACGTGGTATGGATATTGGTAAATACATTTGGTTTTTCAAACGGGGGTCGCGTACCCAAGAAGGGCGCGAGAGGAATATCGGGGCACGAAAAAAGTAAATATATTTAACTTGAACGAAAAACAGCTTTAATTACTTGATATAAATCAAATGTAAGGCGACAGTTTATTATAAATAAGTTAATACTTAATAATAATAATAAATATGAATAATAATAGTAATAATATATATATATTATCATAATTATAATATATAATATATATATATACTATAATATTTATTAGGATATATATATATATCATCATAAATATACATATTAATATATAATAAAATATAATATTAATATAATATATATGATTTATATTATATATTTTATTTCTTATTTATTCATATATTATATATATATATATATATATATATATATAATATATAATATATAATATTATATATAATTATATAATATATATATATAGATATATAATTATATATATATATATATATAATATATAATATATATATATATATATATAATTATTATTATATGATATAAGATATGGTATATATATGATATATATATATTATATTACTATATATATATAATATAATTATATATAATATAATATAATATATATAATTATATATATTTGGTAATTAGGGGTCGCAGGTTACTAACTTTATGCGTTTTGGCTTTTGGGGGGTCCGCGAGGCTTAAAAGGTTGAGAATGCTGTGCTAGAGTAAAGCGAGGTAAACCAAAGTTTCATTTAGTTCATTGGAGAAAATAAACTGCTATTATGATATTCCATGCCACAGGAGAATCTGCGTAATAGTGGGGGCAACTTGTTTCGTTGAAATAAATACTTATATTGCAAAGGGAAGTTATAAAGATTAAGACGTAGGAGATTGCAACAAACCAAAAAGAAATGTCAAAACAGTTTTTACGATGTTAGGAACCGAGAGAGAGAGAGATAAGAGAGAGAGAGAGAAAGAGAGAGAGAGAGGAGAGAGAGAGAGAGAGAGAGAGAGAGAGAGAGAAGAGAGAGAGAGAGAGAGAGAGAGAGAGAGAAGAGAGAGAGAGAATAGATGTGGTCTTAGAACACAAGCAGAAAAAAGTTTAATACATATTAAATAATATGCACGTAAGGAAAGTCTGGGAATGAGAGTGACTGCTAGAACTGCATAAATAATAAATAATTAATATACTAATCTATATATATATATATTACTATAATATATATTATTATATATATATATATATATGTATATATATATATATATATATATATATTATATATATATATATATATATATATTATATATAGTATAAATTATAGTAATAGTTAATATGTATATATTATATTTTTTATAAAAATATTATATATATATATATATAATATAATATATATAATATATTATATATATAATAGATTATATAATATATAATATATATTATAATATATAATATATATTTTATATAAATATATATTATAGTATAATTATAATATTATATAATATATATTTGAAGTAAAAATCAAGATTATTCTAAACATATAATACATATTTAATTATACAGATGATATCTTCTAACATATATAATAATATAGTATATATATACTAATATATATATCTATATTAGTATATCATATATATATATATATATATATATATATATATATATATGATATTTATATTATAGTATAATTTCTTATTCAATGAACATATTTGAAATAACTTGCCAAATATAGTTATTATAACTATCAGGTTTCAATACAATCCATCTGATTGACTATGTAAATGTCTTTCTTTAATGATTATGATGATTATGATGATTATTATTATTACCCAAAAGCTTACTGGGTCATATAGTCTAATCCTTACCATATTTTGAACGATATATAGTTAGGAATATAGAAGAAAAATCTATCTGCCTAAACATATTTTTTAAAATATTTATATAAAACTGTTGCAATACATGAACTTCGCTATGTATATATTTTGAATATTTCTATCTACTTTGGCTTTTGCATGCATGCATAGTTTATGTAATATATATAATGCATACTCATAAGAATCGGCGTAGCCGATAACATATGTAATGACCTTATTTTTTTAAATGGCTAAAAATGTATGTATTGCAATGATTGTTGTTATACATATATTGCCTTTTTATTTATACTTATACGTGTATACTTAATGTATATGTAGTATATGTACTATGTATATAGTATTAAGATTGAGCAAAAATAGGTTGTGCGTGCATATAAGATGTGAAGATCATGAAAAGTATGTTTTATATTAAAATGTTATGTATAGGATGTATATGTATGTAATGATACTGTATATGTATTGTATATTATAATTAATGTTATTATATGTATAATGTAATATTGAATATTTATATGTACAATGCATAAATAATGCTTAACTGATATTTATGATATTATTCATGATTTTATATCTAATATGTTATCTTTTATATTAATATCTTATTTATCAATTTTTATATATATAACGTCAATCCAAGTATTGATTAGATAGATATAAATATAATAGCAAATGCATGATATTGAGTAATAGATAAATAGTAATAAGTATATAGTACAGGCTAGTAGATATTTCATTATAAAATATACATAAGTAGGTAAATATATCTCATACAAGTAGAATACTAGTAGATAAATATATAATATAAACCAGTAAATAAATATATGATACATACTAGTAGATAAATATATTATTTACACCAAGGGATAAATTTATAAAACGATAATCTTTTTCTATTATCTTTCAATCATGTTTTTATATGATGACTTATCTCGATGATATCTCATCTCTTTTCATTCTTTATCTATATAATGACTTATCTCAGCGATATCTTATCTTTTTGCAATTTTTTTCTATATGAAAACAACGATATTTAATCTCATTGAATTCCTGACCAAATGATAACTTATCTTAACGATACCTTATCTTACTGTATTCTTTATCTACACGATAACTTATTTAATCGACATCTTATCTCTTTCCATTCTTTATCTACAGGATAACTTATCTAAATGATACATCTGCATTTCAGTCTATATATCTTATATCTTTGCATTCCTTATCTCAGTGATATATTATCTCTTTGCATTCTTTATCTAAATGATAACATCTCAACGATATCTTATCTTTTTATTCTTTATCTATATGATACCTTATCTAAATGATACATTTCCATTCTCTACCTATATGATAACTTATCTCAGCAGTGATATTTTATCTCTTTGCAATCTTTATCTATATGATAACTTATCTCAACGATATCTTATCTCTTCGCATTATTTATCTATATAATCACATATCTCAAAGATACCTTTTCTCTTTGCATTCCTTATCTATATAATGACTTATCTCAAAGATATCTTTTATTAATAGTTTTAGTTGCAAAAATTCACACACCTTTGAAGACATTGATTTCATAATGAGTTAAAATACAAATAATTCTTAGACAGGTCACTTCGCAAGTTAAAAAGAAAAAAAAATGGCAACCTAATCGAAAAGGAGTGGAGATCGGGGTTATAATGTCATTAGGTCAAAAAGGTCAAGTGACTCTCTGGAAGTTAAGCGGTTGGACACTTAAGAATTAAAAAGTAAAAACAAAAAAAAAATAAAATAAAAAATAAAAAAAGAATAAATAGGGGATAAAAAAGGTTTTGATTTTAGATCAATAAACTTTTGATTTACGAACGATGAATATTTAACACAATCATACAAAAAAAATATAGTT
This sequence comes from Trachelipus rathkii, assembly GCA_015478945.1. Lineage (NCBI taxonomy): Eukaryota > Metazoa > Arthropoda > Malacostraca > Isopoda > Trachelipodidae > Trachelipus > Trachelipus rathkii. Next base: position 31,787 of record JABUQX010034962.1, read on the forward strand.
TACTCGTAATTAACATTCACGATTATCGCGAAGCTTAATAGATATATATATATTATGATATTAAAAATATTTGTTTGTGTATTCGTCTATTGAAATAAGAAAACTTAGAATACTATATATATATATAATATATATATATATATATACATACTATACTACACGAAAAGCTTATTTAGAAAGAGAGAGAGAGAGAGAGAGATGAGAGAGGAGAGAGAGAGAGAAGAGAGAGAGAGAGAGAGAGAGAGAGGAGAGAGAAGAGGAGAGAGAGAGAGAGAAGAGAGAGAGAGAATTCCTTTTCTCATACTGAAATACATTTGTGCCCATAAAATATCACATAAATTTTCGAAATATTTTTAAAAACTTTAATCTTAATGGAACGCAAACACATTAAAATTTTTTATACCAAAATAATAAACCATAAATTAAATGTGAAGGTGCTCCAAATGAATTGGTATAATCACTAACATAATAATAAACTCTGAATAATATATAATAATAATAAATAATAATATACTATAATAATATAATAATACTAATAATAATAATAATAATAAATAATGAATAAATAATAATAATAATAAAAATAATAATAATAATAATAATAATAATAATAATAATAATAATAATAATAATAATAATAATAATAATAATAATAATAATAATATACAGTAATAATAATAATAATCTAACGTTTAACAATAATCAATAATAATA
>JABUQX010034962.1:37500-47500 GCA_015478945.1 Trachelipus rathkii
TAATAATTCATCCGAGAGATAGGGTAAGTTGATATTTGTATTATGTAAATATTTTCCATATTATCCACACCACTATCTCTTTCCGTATAAAAACCGTGACCTATTACCACACAGTCGATTATGCAAGCATAGGGAATAATATTAGAGTTATATTATGAAGCAAACCAACAGAGGAAGTAAATGATGAAAAAGTTGTAAGTGAGTAGTACCAATGTAAATTTGCGCACAGTAGACTTAAAATAATACTCATTTCCAATGAAATTAATACTAAATATATTCCAAAAATCTGACTTAGATTTGATATGAGTGATTATTCATTTTTCAGAGTGAAAAGATCATAATAATTACTCTACATAGATAAGTGCTCAAATATATATACACATAACAATAACTTAGATTAAAATTTACTAATTTCGTCTAAACACCACTTTACCTGACGTTTGAGGTGGGATTATTGAGAAATCAAATTATATCGAGGTGGAAAAAAAAGGGGGTTTGATATTTAAATATTATCAACAGAGCTGTTCAACAAATAATACTTAGGATAATATTATCTCTTTGTAACCAAGATCTAGCAGCGACTTCCAGTTTTTATATATAAAAATGCCATATATTTAGGAGGACTGAGGTGAAATCAAAACTTTCACTCAGGATTATTATAATATAAAACCCAAGTTTAAAAAAATTGTACTTAATTTTAGATGAGCAACCTAATAGGATGAAAAGAAAAAGGTTGATTACTAACTTTTCGTTAATAAACACAATTATGTCAAGAATAACACTGAATAAAAAGAAAGTAGAGCTAGCATAAAACAAATATAAAAAGGAAGTACTAACTTGACGAATTGATGTGGCAGAAGTCTGAACTCCTTTAGTTCACAATAAGTTTGATGGCTGAGTGTATATAGTCACGCAATTAATATTAAAGATATAATAAACGTATCATAATTATTATATTAACAAAAAATTTAATTATAATCATTGTTAATAGAAAGAATGAGATAAGAAATAAGATGTTGAATGTCACATTATATAACAGGAGAGGTCTGTACTTAATTTGATATATTTAGCCTAGCAGATCACAATGCATGGTTCACAGTAATTATGTTTGACTGTGTCCTCGGATCACACGAAATACAGAAAAAAAATACTATCAAATATTATAAATGATAAGGAAGATGTTATCCTTATAAAGAAACTACATATCCATAAGAGAAAAATGCGCTAATGAAGAAAGGATAAATGGAGGGAAGCAAGGAAGACCAAGAGCATCAAAGTAAAATATTGGTAAACGAACCGATACTCATTGATACAGCAGGGATAAACTTCATAAATAGCATAGTGATATGAGAGTAGATTAGACGAATCGAGAAATATAACTACTAATGAGATTCAATCACTGCTACTTGCCTCGAAGTTTTAACGAGTATACTTCGATAACCTATAAACCACTTTATGCGTTAATTATAATCATTTACAGCTGAAGAACTTGGGGCTTTCAGTGTATCTTTGAAAACAAAAAATCCACCAAAAGAAATAAAATATGGGTTGAGTAAGGTGATATATATGATTAAATATGGTAAAGCCAATATTTATTATCACCTTTACCAGCTTGAAACTTTAAAAGTCAAACTAACTGTGAAACACAAATAGTTTGTAACTACTCTATAAAGGAAAAAAAATTAACTGTACAAAGTAATTTTTTTTTTTAATGAATTTCATATCAAAATCCATTTTTACTTCACATGAGTACAAGGTTTTCGTTATGTTTTTAATATATACCAACAAAATCAATACAATAATAATATTGAAAAATGAAATTTCTTAACTAATGATAAAAAATGTAAAATGATATCTGAAGAAAAACTTTGGACTGATTAACGTTTTCAAGATCTTTTAAACTAGTCTATCGTGTTAAGCAGCATCAACCTTTATTGAATAAAATTCATAGGTTTTGCAAACTGTAACAATAAAACAATAAAAAGAAGCTAATTGAGGAAGAATGTATTTTTTGTCTATTATATTTTCTTTATAAGAGCGTTTCACTATTATTATTATTATTATTATTATTATTATTATTATTACTTTGTGCATTGTATTCACATTAAAAGAGCATTTGTCATTATTGTTTTATTATTATTATTAATAATTATTATTATTATTATTACTTTGTGTATTATATTCACATTAAAAGAGCATTTATTATTATTTTTATTATTATTATTATTATAGCTGAGGACACGTAATCTCAAAACCATTGTAGTGTCAGTTATGACTGTTATCGATCGTGCCAATATAATCTTTCCATTACCATGAAGATTTCTTAGTAAAAAATATCATTCCAACGTAAAAGTGTAAAAGGAACGGTATAGGAAATAATAAAATAGTAGTGGTAGTATAGTGATAGTAGTATAGCAATAGTAGTAAAATGGTAGTAGTAGTATAGTAATAGTAGTATAGCAATAGTAGTAATTGCAATTAATATAGTAGTAGTATAGCATTAGTAGTAATTGCACTTTATAAAATAGTAGTAGTATAGTAATAGTAGTAATTGCACTTAACAAAGTAGTAGTAATAAAGCAATAGTAGTAGAAGTAGTAGTAGTACTGGTAGCAGTAATAAATTAAAACGTAGTATAGTAGTAATGGGAAGGTTGGTACAACCTTTGTGCTGAACTCTTTCATTATTACATACCTAAAGATACCGATTGAAAATATCAAATTCAAAGACTAGATGAACTGAAAACTCTAGAATTTATAGGAAAAAAAAATGTGCAAACAGACTATAAGACCTTTTAAAACGTAAATTTATGAAGAAAAAAAATTTAGAAAATAGAAATTTGAAATAGTAATAAAAATAGTAATCTTTATTTATTTTTCTTTCTTTCTTTTAGGGAATATAAGTAGGAAAAAATTTGTAATAAAATCATTTATGATAATAATAATAATAATAATAATAATAATAATAATAATAATAATAATAATAATAATAATAATAATAATAATAATAATAATAATAATAATTTTTTGAATATATAATTATCTAAGTTGTTCAAGCCCCTACGATGTGACTGCCAACTCCTCTAATTGATCTTCGAGGTCTTGTAAGTCTTCGTCATCACCTCCGAATAGGTCTTCATCAATTGCCACTGCTCCCTCTTCAGAATTCGCTAAAGAAGCATCATTTCCATTTGGAATACCATTTGTCATTCCACCTAAAAGATAATTTAATTTGATATTTTATAATGTCTATTTCGAAACAAAAGAAAATCTAAACTCGCATTGAATGGTGATGTCTATGATTAGGGTTGGGAAAGGAAAAAAACAAGCTCGTTTTTTTCCCAAAAAAACGGTTTTTTTCATGAAAAAAACACAGCCTGAAAAAAACAAGTAAAAATTTGTTTTTTTCGTTTTTTTCAATTAAGTTGTGGAATTTACATGTTTGAACTTTTAGCAAATTTTAGCAAATATGCTCTAATTTGGACATTTTTTGGTTCCAATTTCCTACAAGGTGGAAGCCCCTGAGTTTGTGTTCAAAAATTTTTAAATTCAATTTTTCCATATTTTTTTAATCTTTATATTCTGAATTTTGTTATCCCACAACATTTTGTTTGTGGCTTCATTAATGTTTCTTACACTGTTTCAGTTTTCAGTAACATTTTTCTATCATTAAATTCACTGGCCAACAAAGATTTTGCGGCCAAACATTGAAAGTCATTTTATAGGTAACTTGTTGCACTGATTCCGAATCATGACCTCCCGTCTTTCCCTATCTGGCTCTATCCTTCGCAGCATACAGGGTGGTCCAAAAATACATTAATAACAACAAATTTATGTTAGGGTTGTACGTAAATTCACCAAAAAAAAACAGAAGACATATATATATAACATTATTATATATATAAATATATATATATATATTTTTGCAGATATAATTATATTTTTTAAATATATAATTTAATTATAAAACATAATAATAAAAATAAATATATATATATATATATAAATATATATCATACATCTATATATATATATATATATATATATATTATAATATATATTATATATAGATATAGCTTTTTATGTAGAAGTATATAATAGCTTTTATATATATATATTAAGCTATTATATATATATATATATATAATATATATATATATATATATTATATATAGTATATATATATATATTAGTTATATATATAATATATAATATATATATATAATGAGTAAGTACATAAAATGCTAATGAAAACATTCAATTCAGCTCAATGAAATCACAATTAATGCATTACAAATCGCTTGTCTATATGATTGTCTTCTTGTGCAGAATGTGGACAATCATGTTGAAGGCTCCAACAATAGTCTGCCATCATGTGTGTATCCATCTTCCTTGGTATTTCTTCATCACCTTGATATCTTGATGGAACCTCCCCTTGTTCCTCACTATAATCCTAGATTATCTGGAAACTGATCTAAGTGACTATGTAAGAAAGTGAACTTTTATGCTCAATATTAGCGCATTCAAATTTTTTGAAGTCTGAAAGCATTTTCTGTACTAGTTCTCTACATAGTTGGCAGATTATGGTTGCCCAAAAAGTTCTGAAACAACCAAGACAAAACTTTTCCCAGGCAGATGCTTCAATATCACTCATGGAATGAAATTGTCATCCTTGATGGTTTGGCGAATTTGAGGGCCGCTAAAGATTCCAGCTTTGATTTTCTCCATACTCATCCCTGGAAAAAATCTGCAAATATGTTTGAAACATTCACATCTTTGTCTAGGGCCCTAACAATTGCTTCATCAGTCCAGTTTGATGTGGAGTGGTGGGAAAAATAATTTTTCCCTTTGTCAACATCAGTGGTTCCGTTAATGGATATTTGATGCACCTACAGTCATATTTTCCCCTAGCAGGCCATACAACCTTTTCCAGTTGTCTTCTTTAGCCCTACTATCGCACAAGCATATGAAACAAGGTACTTAGTATATATATCGCTTTGCTGCCCAAGTAAGATGGTGACCATCTTCAAATCAACGCATAATAGACCAACCTGGTGTTCATTATATTCTAAGCTTCTGCAAGATAATTCTTTAATATTTTCATATTCCTCTTTCAGTTTTGGTGAGTGACCTATTGGAATCGATCAAACTATTGCCCTTGTACACTAAAACACACTTCAAGCTTCTCGTTGAATCTTCTGGTCGGTATTTATTTTCTGGTTCGGTATTTAGTAAGACCCCCATTTGGAGTAGGAGTCCAGCGATGTTCCTACAGTGTATACTAGGCCTTCTTCTTCAATGAAATATGGAAGAAGACTACCTTCCTTGTCCGAAAAAGTTATTTTACATTCGGCCTTGAGACAGTTCTTTTTTTCACTTAGTCAGATGCTAAAAGAAAAAAAATCTTGCTTGGAGAGACCTTAACTCTCGTACTAAAATCATTGATCTCTTCCTGGAGAACTGTTGCTGTGTAGAAGTACTTTCTTCATATTCACTACCACTATCTGCAGTGTGCACACCAATCCTGGATATCTTCTTCATCAGACAATGCTAGTCTGGGAGTGTAGTGAACACTGGATGACATCGTCGGAGTGTGGGACAGGTCGCCTTGCTGATTCCAAAATCCGGATACTACTCAATTTACGTTTCTTGTAACGATTGATACCTTTCACCATTAACCAACAAAAATAACAGTCACTGTGGTTATTATTGGCTCCCGCCATACCATATGCACACCAAATTTTAAACCTTTTTCTTCGTCCATTTTTCCACTGACTAGATTTTTCGAACGTTTTAACGAACCATATGAGGAAGCCAAGACTTATCTTGTCCTCACGAGTTTTCATTCCAAAGTAAATGCCCCGAATATGCTTGCTTCACAAAGTTAGTAATATTTCTTTTTTGGTTCTCCTGGCAATATTCACAACAGATGTAGCAGAATACATTGGGGTTATTCAAAACAGGCTCTTCGTGAGTATCCATAGTGTTCTGAAAATAGAAAAAAATAAAGTATATATAAAGGGAAGCCCCTTAAAAAGAAATAAAACGATATTACTGTAAAATATGCATTAAAAAAGATATTGTATAAGAGTAAATCTGGAACACCCTATATCTCAAGAACTAGAGACCCAATCTTGGAAAACTAAATGTCATTTCTGAAAATCAAGCACACCCGATATACTATAAATTCGATAAATTTTGGATTCGGCGCAAAAAAAAAAAAAAAATTTTTTTTTTTTTTGTGACCAGTGATTATTTAATCAGAATTTTAAAAATGCCACGTGCAAAAAGGTGTGCGAACTGTAGTTTTAAGGAAAATAAAAGGTAGCAAAGGCCCTCTCATGAAATAAATATAAATTTTGTTGTGTAGACGTTGCAAAACTAGTAATTTATTGCTCATAATCTAGAAATAGGAAATTCTGAAAAATTTGCCAACTGAGAGAGAGATGATTAGGCTAAGGCAGCTAAGCTTAAGAATTCTGTTACTGCCCCTGCTCCTTCACCACAGTCATTCTCAAACACGAATGTTTCTACGACTGGAAGAATAATCAGACTTTCAGTCATCATCAAAATTAAATGTGCTGTTCACTCTGATTAAGCCCAGTGATAATGAGCTTGAAAGTAGTCACAGCACAGTAGTCAGTACTCAGTAGTGACTGGGGTCTGGGGAGTGGAGACTAGTGATTTGTGAAATCAAATGTTGATATTCCAAAGCCAAATATTAAATTTAAGTCATTCACTCATCCTCCTTCATGTACAATCTTGGTATAATTAATTTCAATATTTTTATTATTTATTTGCATCCTTTAAGTCACTTTTGAGTTTTGTCATTCAGACTCATTCTATATAAATATAATATACATTAATATTTAAAAGTAAATTATAAATATGATTATATGATACAAATGTAAAATACATAGTTAAATTAGTAAGTAGAAGCCTACAAACAGCAGTCTGCAGGCTACAACCTTCTGTAAATTGTAATGAAAACAATTGATAAAATATAAGAGAAAGGTAGTTCTGCTATTTTATAAATCATAATGGAATATTTGTTCAATTTCAAGTATCCTTATATTTGAAAAATGAAAATACTCAAGTAATCATCATTTTAGCCTCTTTATACTTTTAAAAATATATATTTAATGAAAAAAACGAAAAAAACTGAAAAAAAACAAAAAAAACATGAAAAAAACATGTTTTTTTCCTGAAAAAAACACGATTTGAAAAAAACGGTTTTTTTCCCAACCCTATCTATGATAAAAAAAAATATTAAGGCAACTTTAAACCTTCTGATGGGTCGGAATTGAATTTTCCAGAACATCAAATTAAAGACAATCCATATTAAAGTTACGGAAGCAGTAGAAAAGAAGTTTAATATTTCACCTTCACAGTTCAACAAGTCGTTAATACTTTTACGGTAATGTGAAACTTCCTTTTCTTTATTTGATAAATACTAAAATCCTAATAATAGATGTAAGTATTTAAAAACTATTCTTAAAGTTAATCTTAAAAACAATGTCTAAAAGATTAACATAAAACCGTAAATATGGGAATCGAGACATACTTTTATAATCCAAAAACAAAAAACAAAAACTTACCTATATTATTAGCTAAATTATCATTTTTGGAACTTAGTCGAGCTGCTACAGCGTCTTCAGGCACGTCCATTGTAATATATTCATCCCTTAAAGCATTTAAATCTATTTCCATATACCGTACTTCAATTTCCTCCTCTTCGCCCTCTTCAGGTTCTTAAATTCCATATTTTTTTAAGTCAAAAATTTATATCACCTTTCTTCCATATTTTCCCCAACTGCCAAATCTGGATTAAACATAAACATTTCCCTACCAGAAATTCCACCTTCCTTTCCGCTCTTGTAATCACTTTTCTTTTTATCTGTGTCTTTTTTATCTTTCTCTTCTCGCTCTTTTAATTTTTTCTTTTTCCAAGCGAGAAAAGTTTCTAAAGTGACTTTAGTCGTAGTAAATCCTAAGGCTGCCCGTTCCTCTTTCTAATCAAATCCCTCTAATAACTGATTTGTTCCGTCCTCTCTACCATTTTCTTCACTATATGAATTATAATACAGTATGGATATATCTAGTATATATAATCTATATATATATATAATATATAGACTATATACTATATATAATATATATAATATATTATATATATATATATATAGTAGTATCAGTAACATTATATATATATCTATATATACTATATATTATATATATTATATATATATATATATATATATATATATATATATGATATATTTATATATATATTATAAATAATAAATAAATATATATATATATATTACTCATAATATATATATATATATTTATATATATATTATAGTATATGTAATTTAAGTTGAGAAGATTATTCCTCAATCGTCATCGCAAAATCGGCATATTTTTTTTTCAATCGTCATGCGTATCGCAATATTTTGCCGATAAATTGAACAAATATTAAGAATTTTGGATAATATTGAAACTCAATAATATATATATATATATATATAATATATATATACTATTATATATATATATATATATATATATATAATCTATATAAGTATATATACTATATATATATATAATATATAAAGCATATTAGTGCCATATATTATATACCCATATATATATATATATATATATATATACCGTAAACTGGGGTTACTTTGGCCACTTTCAAATTTCCTTTGCAAATATTAGAAAAAGTTTTAAAGTTAAATGAGATATTACACACTCAAAATATGGAACTGTATTAGGACTATACATACCTAGAATATTTAAACTTGATCATGCAAGTAGTTTTCAACTAATTTTAAAAAAATAGGGGGGGCTAAAGTTACTCCCATGCATCGGGCTATTTTGGTCAGCTGAAGTTTCTTTGTATTAACTTAATAAATAAGATTTAAAGGTTTTCTTAATCCTACTTTGGGGCTACATTTGCTATTCCTTAAGCTAGGATCCTTAATATTAATTTTGTTATTTACATTTTTTTTTTCTAATTTATATAGGCGTCGGGCGGGGACCGGGCCCGGCTTTTTTAGGGGGGTGATTCAGTCCACTCTAAAATGAAAAATAATATTTATTTTTTTTTTTTTTTTTTCGCTCCATTGTAATAGCCATGCGGTAGTAACGTAACAAGTTTTATTTAGGTCATCTTTAATTCTAGAAGTTTTTATATTTTTTTAAAATATAATAAATTTGAGGTACAGGAAGAGGTGTCTTCAAATTATTTATTTTTTAATGCAGGTAATATGTTTGAGTTTTTTGTTAACTTTGTTGATTGAAGAGAGGTGAAATTGTGGATGGATTTTACATTCACATTTGGTTTCTAGTGTATATCACTCGATGTATGTATCTTTAAACTGGCAAAGTAAGGATTTTGATATCCACACAAGTATTAGTGGCAAAATCACAGGGGCCTAACTTGGTCCGATTCAACCGTAAAAATTGATGAAGGGGTGAATCGGACCACCATTGTTATTATTAGAACTACATTATTTTTTTGTGTGCTTATGACCTACTATAGGGCCTTGATTTTCAAAAAAAAAAAAATCCAAAAAGTGCATTCGGGGAGAGTCGGGAGTCGAAGTTATACAAAGTGGTCCAAGTCATCCAGCCCTACGCTATAAGGAATTATTTTGTGGCTATTGTCTGTAATTTATTAGTAAAATTAGGTTGTGGCAGCATTGGCATCCTCATATCTTTTTCACAAATAGTATCAGTATCATCTTTTATATATTCAAACTTTACCATATTTTTAGTGGTCACTCTCCGTAAGTGTTGGACAGTGGGGCAAAGAATGACACATCCAATGGTTGGGCAATATGGGTAGAATTTGGGGGGCAGGCAAACAAATAATATTGAATTCTCTTCACATAAGTTTAATACCTCATCTGAGAAATGAGGGCTTAGATTGTCGCCAATAAAGGCCTTTGGACCATCAATACGTTTTGCATGAGGTAAAAAGACTTTTAAAC
>JABUQX010034962.1:52500-58323 GCA_015478945.1 Trachelipus rathkii
GTTTAATTTAATCTCCAAAGTTTACCATCATTAATTCTGGTGTGGTTTGCGTTTAGAAATAACTTTTCTTTGTTATTCAGATTTAGGTGCTGCAGAAAGCGACTGAAATATCCATAGCTTTATTTTCCATTTCTTTCCTGAGCTATGATTAATATAATTTTCATTGCTTCGGATGAAACAGTTGGTGCATCTGTTTTTTCTCCCTCTGTTTCTTCATATCCATTTAGCTTTAATCTAGCTTTAAATTTATTTTTTATTATTTTTGCAATAATTTTTCACTAAATTTCCCATCTTACATTAATTGCTTTTTTCACCTTTATTTATTACTTTTGAAAATCAATTCATTCTTCTTCTTACTCTCTATTCCTCTATTCATTTCAGCTTGTTTAACTTCTTTGTTAGAATGATTATAATTAATAACTTTAATTTACCTCTTCATTTTCATTTTCACTATTCTTCATTATCTCCTCACTTGTATCTAACGATTCTTCCTCGTTATTTTCTTCATTTTCAATTATAATCCAATTCATATATTTTTCAAATTCTTTTTCAAAGCTAAATCATATATTCTATCTGTATTTAAATTGTGTATGTTATAACATCTATTATACTTTTACTTGTTGCTTTGCCAGCCTACTAATGACATAGTAATTTAATATATCTTCATTATTCTTTAATTTCATTCATAGTATTTACCAGTTTTCACAATTTTTTGGATCAATTTCTTCATATTCATCAAGTGATGTCTTCCTCTTCATCTTCATTTTGACTTTCTTTTTTCATTATCAGTTTCAGTTTCAAAGACCCCTGAAATATCAATTCATTTACCATATCTTCATTTTAAGTTAATCTATCAGGTTTTCATTCCTTCTTCATATTCATCCTTTTTATCTTCAAGTCGTTGTTGTTTTCATTTAATCTACTACTATAAGTTCTTGTTGGAACGTGAACTTTTGATACAGCTCTTAAAGACCTCCATGTTTTACTATGATGGTTTTTCGCACTACACACAACCTAAGCTGGTCCTCTCCATTCTTTATCTATGTTTCTTTTATAAAAAAAAACTTCTTCACCTATATTTACTATTTTTTGGAAATGTTCTTCTTATTTGACTTCGGTAATGCCACATTTTATTCCTTCTCCTGGAAACTTTCATTCTCTGTTGTTATTCTGAAAGAGCATGGTTCTACTTGTCCTAATAATTCTTCAACCATGCATCCTTATCTCTCTTTTCGACTCATCTATTAAATTATCACAAGTCTATTATCGTTTGGATTTCTACATTTCTTCTGAACAACAAGTTGGTTAGGGCATTATCCCCAAATAATTTGTTAGTACATTTTTTTTAGCAAAAATTGCCCAGGCTGTACTATTTTTTCTGTTATTTCCTTCCTGTTTTAACTTGTATAATGATTCCTTAAGTAATGCTACTACCTTTTCACATAACCCATTACTCCATGGGCTTTCTGCTGCTGTACACTTTAATTTTATATTCATTTTTGCTAGTAAATGTTCCATATCATTATTTTTGAATTCTCTTCCTGCATCAGACCATAAGCCATTAGACTTTCCAAAATAGATTTAGTCTTTTAAAAATCTTTCTTACATCGTTTTATTGTTTTACCATACTGCCTGTGTGTATCTTGTTGTGTTATCTACTGTTGCTATGATCTATTATTACTAAAAAACACAAATTGTTCTCAAATTCACCAACATCCAATTGAATTATTTACTTGCTAATGGCAAACCTACCACTGGTCTTGATGGAGTTTTTTTTGTTTTTTTTTTATATATATATTTATATATATATTTTACATATTTCACATTCTCTCACAATTTGTTCCAATTCTTTTCTTACATTATTCCAGAAGTCTTCTTCAGTTACTTGTTTTTCATTAGCATTCTTTATTGTTTTAAACAATTTTTCTATTCCATAATGTGCTAATTGGCTATGTAGTTTTTTTAGTTTAAATTTTCTAACTCTATTCTTATATCCAATTTTCTTTAAATTGACTAATCCAACACGTTTCCTTTTGTTTTTTATTCAATAATATGCATGAATGTCTTTCATTATCAAATGTCTTCACTTTCATTAGGTTCAAATCACAAATGTCAACAGTTCCATCTTCATTATTAATTTTTAATTTCATTTTTTTCATAGCTGTTTTACCAAGTAATAATGGTATATCGCCGTATATCCCCCTCTATTACATTGATTTTTAAAACAAAACTCTTTCCTTTTATTATACAAGGCAATAATATTTCTTTTAATATTTTAAACAGTTTTATCAAGGATGAAACTTCCATCTTTAAACTTTTGTCTCTTTAATATATTGTAATTCTTCATCAGTTAATCCACTAATCATTTTTGTTAATCCTAATCTCCTATAACTGTCTTCTATACTTCCTGTAGTTATAATAGCCGATTACATCTTCATGATATTTAATTTCTTTATTTTCATTATATTCATTATTGTTGAAAAATGTTCTATTCATTTTTCTTTCTATTATTCCTTCTATTTTTTTATTAATAATGGATGTCATTTTTTCTTGATATTGTTTTCCATTATTTCTTTGGATAAAATATATAGTTATTTATTATTTTTCCTCTTACTATTACTGAGTTTATTTTTAATATATCCTTCTTTTTTACATTTCCAATACACATTATTATATTTTTCATTCCAATAGCAATCTTCGGTTTTATGGTTATTATGCTCACAAATATTACATTTATTTAAATTAAATGATCCTTCTCTCCAGTAGCATTCTTCAGTTTTATGGTTATTGTGTTTACATATTATTATATTTTATTATTATACCAATTTTCTTAGTTTCTTCTTTTTCTACTATTTCCACTACTGATTCCATCATATTTACAATTGATTCTTCAGTTATGAAAATATTTGTTTTAATTTCTTCAATCTTATTTATAATTAAATTTCTTTCTATGCCTTTTATATTTGAATTGATCAATTGGTATGAATGTACTTTTTCACTTATTTTAATATCATAAAGTTTTTCAGTCTCTTTTTGCCTTATCATATCTTGATACATATTCCCTAATGGATTCTCCTTTCATTTGTTGCATATTCAATAGTTTTTGTACTTTAAAATAACTTTCTTGTTCTTTATTTCTACAGTATCTTTCTTTTAATGTATTTATAATTATTTCTACTCCATTTTCTGTCTATAATTCTTTTTCATTTAGAGACGTATATAATTACTTCTAGTGGTTCATCTGCTTAACCTCATATTATTTGTGCTATTTTAGGTTTTTCCTTTTCTTGAGATACTTCATACTTTTAACTTTAATAAATATTCTTCAAAAGATTCTTCTTTTTTTCCACTAAATTTAGGTATTATTAATTTCATTTTTCTTTCTTCAGTTGTTTCTCTTTTTTCTTTACTATCTATTAGTCCTTTATCATGATAGTTAATTTATCAATTGTTATTGATGAAATTTCTTTTGTTGTTTCTTCCACTTTTGGCATTTTGTTTTAGTATACAAGAAAATTTATGGATGAAATGATTAAAGTAAAATAATTTAATATATTACCTTTTTAAATAGATGTCATTTTTAGTTTATTTTTCTCTTATTTTCTTCTTTCTTGATTTCCTTTTTATTCTTTCTTCTTTGTTATGTACATAACATAAGTTAATCATTAATAACCGAACCGTGACATAGCAGGTTATTTCTTTTTATTATATTTTATGTAGTCTATAATATTTATTTCTTTAATTTTTAGTATTTTAATTCTTTTAATTAGGGATGGGCCGGATAGTGAATTAGCCGGATAGCGGATACCGGATATCCGGCTGGAAGTTAAAAACCGCAGATACCGGATATCCGGTCGGATATCCGGCATCTAGCAAGTGTTACCCTATATATATATATTATATATATATATTATCATATATAATATATATATATAATATATATTAATATATATATATATATCCTTTATTCTAATTAGATTAACAAAATTTCAGCTCCAATAAATTCTAATTTCTTTAATTTCGCGATTTTTCAGCTAATGCAGCCTGGACGGATTTCTGGGCGATTCTTCATTCCTCCTCCTTTCTCCGCTCAGGTCTCCTATGCCTTTGCTGTGATTACATTTGTCGGTGCATGGGCTCCTGAAATCTTCATGAACGTTAGGAGGCAGGTGGCCCCGGACGGCATTCTCACGATTTTGAGGCAGGTGCTTCCGTCTGGCCCCTTCCCCTCGTTCAGGCTATATTACTATGTCTCAATACTAATAGTTTCCCTCAGTGTTTGGAAAGCCACCGCCATGTCCAACCTGTTCCGAAATAGGGAAGCCGCTCTGAGCCTTGTAAACTATCGGCCTATAGCATCTCCTTGTATATCTATATAAGATCTTTGAAACCCTTCTCAACTCTCATTCTTAGGATCATCTGGAAATCTCATTCACTTCTTTCCGATCGCCAGTATTGGTTTAGTAAGAAACGTTCTACTGACGATCTTCTTTCTAGCTTATGATTTATGTTTTCCCGCTGCTTTAGGAACACGTACGGGAGACTTGCGTGGTGGCGCCTTGACATATTCCAAAAGCATTGACGGGCATATAGCACGCTCCGTCACTTGCTTCTTGTCAGCTCCCCTCCCTTGGTTTCCTCCTTCTCTTTTACTTACTTGCGTCTAGTTTTCTTTCAAATCGCTTCAATATCGGCTGTTGTTGATGGGTGACTTCTTCCCCATTTTCTGTCAATATGGTGTTCCTCCAGGGTTCTGTCTTATCTCCTACTTTATTCAACTTTTCATTATTGATCTTTTCTCACCTGCACTTATAACTCTATCCACTCATATGCTGATTGATGACTCGACCCTCCATTCTTCAACTCATTTCAATTCTGCTCCCTCTTTTACTTCTAGAATGCCTCTCGTCTTAAATCTTTCCAATTCTATTCTCGCTGATCTGGATAGAATGTCCGGGTGGGGTCGTCTCAATGTCTCAAAAATTCAATTCTTCTAAAAAACTAAACTTCTACAAAAATCTCCCTCTCTAGACACTTCTAACTTTCCTATCGCTTTCGACGGTTCGCTTGTCTTTCCTGTGGACAATATAAAACATTCCTTGGTCTTAATATAACAAAAAAACTGTCTGGTGGGAAAGCCTCACCATCACAACGGTTGTCAGCGAGTGGCCTCAAAGAAATGAGAGTTCGTGTTTAGACTGCGAGACTTTTCACTCTCTCAGTGTACTCCAGCTATTACAAGGGCCTCCACCGCCCTTATGATACTGCTATCATTCTGGGGGTTCTCTGTGTTCACCCCGGCTTTTGATAGGCGTCGAAGTCAAAGCCAAAAAGGCTATAAACTGTTCTGTACTTTCCACTTTCACTTGACCCTCTATCTTTGCGGCCGGCCGATGTTGGTGCTTTATTCCCTTTCTATCTATAGGTACCGCAGCAGCAGGTGCTCGATGGAACTTCTTACCACTCGGTACCACCACCTTTACGTCGCCCTCCGTAGCAGTATGGTTCTGTGTCCTGCACATGAGATGTTGTGGTTGATATTGGTAAACTACAGGCTAGTTCGCTGCGGGTGCTTCCTTGCTTTCCTGCCACCGTGTTCTGTGGAAATTCTCTTTTCATCTTCTGTGTTTCCGCTGGAATTTAAATCTCCCCCACGTTCAAAAAGCCCTGCCGTCCTGGTGGCTCGATCTGGTAATTTTACGTCAGCTGATGGACTTCTGGATTCGTTGAAACACCTCATTCCTGAATTAGGGCTCTGCCCGTGAGTGGTGGTGACAACTGTAAAAAAATAATGATATATATATATATATATATATATATATA
>JABUQX010034963.1:0-31112 GCA_015478945.1 Trachelipus rathkii
TACCTAGGTAATTGTTAATGGTAATTCGTATATTTTTCATTCACACATTATATTAAGCGCTAGTGCTTTGCATTTTACAATGGTATCATTTTTATCATTTTTATGATTATGGATCATTATACTTAGATAGATTATTAGAGATTATTTATAACTTAACTTAAGTTTAGTAATGAAGACGATAGACTTATATATGCTTCATTGAATACATGAACGATTGTAGTTAGGGTTTGGATAATACAGTGGTCATTTGAATCAGGTCAAGAGGGACTTAATTGAACTTCCAGTCAAAGATAGAAAAGTAGCATAGAAAAGAATTTTAGGAAAAGTAAAAAAAAACGACCAAGGATAAAAATTGCGTCCAAGCAATAAAATAACCAAGCAATAAAACCTGTAATGGAAATGAAAAACTAAATTAGATTCCATCACAGTAAGCAAAGTTAAGTTAAATTTAGTATTTAAAAGCTTATTATTTGATAGGATAAAAAGATTTTACTTAGTGAATAAAATGCTTTACAATTATTTAGAAAGAAGGGGATTATTTTTAAGAATGAGAGATGCTGCATTTAAGGGAAGAAGGGAATATAAATATATCATGCCATGCAACCAATAATGAAGCCTACCCCTATATGATTTGGTAACCTTTTTGGGGTTTTTCGCTTCCTTGAACTAGCCGTCAAATTCAAGTTGAGACGTGCAGGTGAATGTCCCTGACCTGCATAAACATAAGTTTTATTT
Source organism: Trachelipus rathkii (assembly GCA_015478945.1). Lineage (NCBI taxonomy): Eukaryota > Metazoa > Arthropoda > Malacostraca > Isopoda > Trachelipodidae > Trachelipus > Trachelipus rathkii. The sequence continues at coordinate 736 of JABUQX010034963.1, forward strand.
TGCTTTATTTATATTCGTTTTCCTTTCTTTTTACACATGTCAGTAATTATTATCACCTGTCTTTAACACACCAAACCCTATTTTAGAAATGTAGGAATGCAATTACAAAAGCACTAACCTAATTAGATCACTATGTAGAATTAAAGTTTTCCAATATAAAATTTACAAAGTGGGAAAAATATATCCAGGACAAAGGTATGTTTAAATATTTAAGGATACAAATCGTTTGAAATGAAACTAGTTAAAGTAAATACTTGCATTTGTAAGATGACGCTAAGGTTTAACGTAGACTTTGCATAAAAAAACGCAGATTGACATATACAGTAATAATTGTTTATGATCTTAATTGGACATAATAAAGAAATGAAACCAAAATATAGATTTCACAATTTCTAGAGCAATTGTGATATATTGTTAAACAAAACTATAATTACCATTTCTATAACCTTACTTGATTACTGTTCCTGGGTACAGGACTGTATGGAAATTCCATTACTCCTTCCCCACTAACTTGGCCCCACCTCATTTAAGTTTTTCACTTTAAGAGTCGAAATAAGGCGAAGGATGGTTTTGAAGTTTGCAGGCTATACCAGGCAATAATAAACCGTATAGAATAAGGGCGTTTTATAGACGATTGTTCAGAATTTTTTCAAAGGAGTTTCTTATAAAATTTGGTTAATAACCATAAATATGCAATGGACCAAGGAATAATAACGACTAGAGTATTTTATGCAATTTACAAAATATAAAATTCATATTAATAGTCAATAATTGTTTATAACACTAGAAATATAACAAATTTAATTAAAGCGCACAACCAATTTTGCATTAATAAAACACGAACACTAACTACCATAAATTATAGGCATAAATTAAGAATCTACATTTTCCCATTTTTTCAATGATAGAATTAAGAAGTCTTTTGTTGTTGTTGCTGTGCTGGCGATATGTTGAAATTATTTGTCTTCAGTATCTGATACCGTTGTCTGCAATGCGGAACAGTGACTGAACTTTTTACCTATTAACACCCAATAGTACTTTTTTATTGTTTGCGCAAAGCTTAACATAAGCACTCCTTTATTGTTTCATGGCAAGTTAAACTGCGACATTCCTTTTTTTTCATGCAAAAGCATTACACTATATAGCACTGCATTTCTCCATGGTGTTGTGTTAAAAGGTGTGCGGGAACAGAGTGGTACACAAAATAAATAACTTAATAGTACAGAATATGATGACATTTTATCTGCATAATAAATAAAATGAATGTTTTATTAGAGCATCATGCAACATGCAACATTACATCTTACGCCAACCATCAGAGCAGTGAATCATATCATGCTTTAATTATATTTATTTAATTTTTTTAGAGGTATTCCCTATTCTAAGTTAACACACAAGCACTCAATTATCAAAGAAGAAGATAGGACAGTATGAGACATAGAGACAGAAATTTAATTTGCGATAAAAAAAAAAAAAAAAGATTTATCTAGGGGAATTTTAACTTTAAGGGGAAATTCAAGGGGAATTTATGAGATAACTTGAAGAATTCTTTTGTTCAAAGATTGTCGTTATTCATTGTCATTATTAAGCTCCACTGTAGTGCGTAGGAGATAGTTGAAATGAATACCTCCAAGACAATGAATGTAGCAAGGTTCATTGGTGAAGGAAGCACCATGAATAATTGGCTTGGGATTGTTATAGTATATATGAACGGGTATCTTGTATACATCAGCAAAAGCTTCCATGACTTCGGGGATGGGTAACTGACCCGGTAAAACGGAAGCTTCTTCTGTATTTGTCTTCTGGAGTTTGTCTTTCGGATGCTTTTTGGAGAACGTACACGACGACTTCTCTTACTCTAGTGTCTGGTCTACATTACATATATAGGCACATGGCGAACACTTGTATTAAGCGTCACGCCCAGGTAGTTGTTCTACATTGAAGAACCTCCTGGAATGTACTCGGCGTGTGTGCGCTTCCGTCTGGTTCAGCTCATCAACTACAGGAACGGGACGAGCTCAGCTTACTACGTTAGTTCGACATCCGACCCGATGGTTGTCGTATCTCGAAGTCGAACTCATCCAACTCCTCCATCATGCGGGCTAGGCGTCCATCCACAAGACTCATATTTTGGAGGTATATTAGGGGCATATGGTCTGTAAAGATTATAAATTTAGTTCCCCAGAGAAAAGGTCTAAGTGATCGGACGGCCAAAACGCAATTCAGTGGGCTCTTTGTCAATGCGCCGTCAGTTAGTTGGGCCAACTAAAACGTCATTGAGATGAACCTAGTAGGTTCGTGATTCTCCGTTATTGGGTTGGAAGACACACTCCGGCCCCAATATCGGACGCGTCTACATGAAGTTCTAGGGGAGAAGCTTCAGGGCTATAGTTGAGGAATCCTAAGATTTTGGGGTTTACTAAAGCCGCTTTCAGCTCCTCAAAGGCCGTTTGGCATGCTGGAGTCCAATTTATGACTCTTCCACCGGTTTGACAGGACAAGGGCTTGCTTATCTGGGAACAGTTCGGGATGTGACGTCTATAAAAGTTCACCATTCCCAGAAACTGTTGCAGATGTTTGACGGTGGAAGGTGTTGGGAACTCCAGGGCACCTTTTACGTTTTTCTCAAGGGAGAATGCCCTGCTTCTGGGACCTCACGGTGCCCAAACTCACTTCGGTGCGGCAGGAGCAGGGGTTTTGAAGGCTTGAGTTTGTAACTGTTTGTTTCCAAGGCAGTTAGAACTTGCTTCAAAGTTGAAAAGTGGTCTTCAATGGTTTCACTCAAAATAATGATGTCGTCCAGGTACACCATCACCTTGGACCATGGCATACCTGATAATGCCAACATCATACTGCGTCGGAAGGTCGCCGGGCCGTTCTTGACACCGAAGGGCATTTTTAAGTATTCATATTGGGAGAACGGCGTTGAAAAGGCTGTTTTTTCAACGCTGCCGGGCCCCATGGCTACCTGATAATAGCCGCGAACTAAATCGATAGTGGAGAAGTAGGTATTCCCGAACATGTTATATACCATATCGATTAAGTTGGGCAACGGGAATGAGTCCATTTTTGTGATTTTGTTGAGTTTCCGGTAATCGATACAAAGTCGAAGTTTACCATCCGGCTTCCTGACCGGAACTACAGGAGCCGAATAGCGAGACTTACTGGGACTAATGATGTTTTGGTCCAGCAACTCTCAGCATTGCTTTTCGATTTCTTGGGCCAATGGTCCCTGAAATCTATGTACGGGGATTCGGACAGGACGTGAGTTTTCAAGTTCGATGGTGTGCGTTATATTGGTTGCTACGCCCACATCGTGATCGCCAAAACTGAGAGAGGACTGATGCTCTAAGAGTACATCCATAAGACTTTGTTTTTGTTCTTCACTTATGGGGAGCTCAGAAAAACAAAATTCCTTCTTTATTCTGTCCAGAGTCCAAACTTCCTTACATTGAACAAAGTCATCTAGAGAGGTGTTCACGGTGTTGATCCGTATGGGAGAATCATCCTCTTCCTTAAGAGACATAACATGGCCCATTACGGTATTTCTCCGTATATATTGGGGTTTTTCAGAAGGATTTAATACAGCTATGTGGCTAGGAGATGCCAAGTCTAAAATTCCTGGAACAGGTACTACAATCCTCTCTGCGACTCCTTGGAACCCAACCAAGGACAAAGGTGCATTTTGTGGCCCTTTTATTTCCACCATTCTACATGAGTGAGGGGGAATATTAATGGAGCAGACGTTTACACATTTATAGAAAGGAATGTTGGAACTTTCGTCTTTGGCTATAGCCTGTATGACCGTCCCTTCCTTGCATAACAACTGCCTGGTAGAAAGATCAGGAGTTCGTTCTCTTTTAAGGCTACGGCTCCTAAAACAACCGGAGCAGGCATTAGTTCCGTGGGAATTATCAAAAAGGTGATAGGTTTAGAAACCCAAGTATGGCCGAAAAAATATAAATGTGATTCTATATAATAACTAACGAGCTATATGATCACGCGCCAGACCGCTAATGGCCTTTATTCCAATTTCGGGCGAAGGGCGGATGGGAACATGTTTCAGGTATCTCAACCAAGCCCGAACCAATAAGACTACAGATGCTCCGCTATCGATCATACAGCCAAAATAACTTTTATCGAGCTACGGAGATGATCAGGGGGTCAATGGAACTTGGTTTACAATTCCACCTGACTTCGCGTTTACAATTCAGTACGGGGAGTTTCGGAAGGTTAGGTCTCCACGCAATGGCATTTTTTGATCCGTCAGCGAGGGATTTAGTCGACCACGGACGGTCTCCACCAGGGGCTTCAACTTTGGGGAGACCACGGTTCAGGCGCTGAACAGCTTCTCCGGTGTTTTTACATGGGCCCTCCAGTGGGACTGATTGAACAAGCATCACAGCTCCGGAACGCCTCTGACGTCCTTGTGACTTTTCCTCATTGGGACCGCGACTGTTCTTTTCTTGAGGTGGACTTTCCATAATAAGCCTTATGAACACTGGAACGGTTCTACGTGCATCATCTACTGGGGAAGCGGACTTTATTTCACCTTTCTGGAGGTGTCTATGAGTGCACTGTGGTTGTGTGCTGGAGGTTTATTATCGGACCCACAGACGGGCAGATGAAAGTCTGGGAGTGGGGCGACGACTGTGCCGAGGACGACGGACCTACATCATCTCGAGCCGGTGCCCTTTCTTCTTTACAGTAAACGCATTCCTGAGAACTTTGTAGCAGTTCCCGCTACTGTGTCCTTTCTTCTTCCCAGAAATACAGAGATGACTTTCTTTGTCTCCCTGGAGGAATGATGAGAGAGGGGTGGAATTGATGGATTCATGGGGACGAGCACCACCGGATGGTTTCACTTGGGACCCATGAATTTGGACGACGGGTTCGTTTTGGCGGCCGGAGGACTTTTCATATCCTGAATTGTTTCTTATCCAGTTAGGTGCAGAAGTGTTATCTGTATCACGACTAGGGATTGATTCGTTCAGTCATTCTGTGTGTTTACTATAGCCAATTCTTTGGATGGTTCTCTGTTCTTGCTGAATGATTTGATGAATCATGAGAGATGGAATAGGAAAGTGATCGTTGTCATTTTTCCGGAATGAGTCAGCTAACCCTCAAGATCTTTTCCCATCGAGACTCTGGTGTTACTCATTTCCTCAACTGTATAATTCGCGGAGCGGCGCCGCGTTCGATATAGGGACACTACATAAAATGCAGTCTAAGGGACTGATGTTTCCGCATACGCATTCCATCTATATGCGCGTACGCGTAAGCATTTCCAAACGAAGAGCGTGACATTCGGAATGGATTCCTTCAGGTCTCGACGAGCGAGTGATCATGCGTGTTACCGGTACTCGTTCGACGTTTCTCTCAGTGTAGAACCATTGCTATGTAAGGTTCACGGACGGAGAATATTTCCGACCTCTTTTGGAGACTCGTGTACGGCTGGCGCGGAACGACCCAGCGTACCTGCAAGCCATCTGAGCCACTTGATGATGGCGATTGCGGTAGTGAAGTGACAATAGCCTCAAAATCTTCCAATAGACAAGAATCTTGTTCGCGTCATATATATCAACGGGATCGACAACCTTCACTTTTTGTGAAATTTTTAGTAGTTGGATAGGGTGAGATTTGGCATCTTCAAACAGATCCTATATGTCTCTTATTTGTGGACCTGCTATACATTTTCAGGTTCTGGGACTTCCGGTCTTATTACAATCTTGGGGATCTATTCTTTGGGCGGGTATTGTTATGAGAGTCATACGAATCCATTAACTCTTATTCCGGTTGACCTGTCAAAGGAGGGAATAAGAGTGGTTTGTCCCTTTAGGATGGGGCTTCTATTCTACTTCGCGATATTCCGTTATCCCTATCTAACGCCTAAGTTCGTGTGTGAGTATAATAGGATCTAGTAGGTTGAGTATATCTATTAGAGTCATCATGACTGTGGGAACTTTGTGGTCTTTGAATTAATTTACTTCCCCTTTTTGGGGACGAGTTTCTAGGGATTTCATTTTTGATATCAAATCTTACATTATGATCACCCGGATTATGATGAGATCGAGGGGCATATTGGGAAACATCCTTCTCATAGAGGGACAAATTTTGAATTAAGGAGGAATCGCGAAGGCCGAAATTCTTGGCCTTCACCGAAGGGTTATTTACAAGAAGACGGGTGTCATAATTTTTGCGAGCTATAGCTTCAGCTTTTTCTTTTTGAGAAGCCAAAGTATGATTTAGCTTTTCCAGATATGAAATGGACAATAAGCCATCATCGGTATCAGAGTTGGAATCAGAATGTCTATATTCATCCTGTATTTCCCAATGATGATTATGTTTATGGTGAGTGGTGGTTGAACCAGTTCTTTTATTCAATTTGGGAGGTTCATCCAGCCTCAAAAGATTTTCAACAACAGGGGGTTTCTCAGATTTATGAGGTCGACCCCACTGTGGTGTGGTTTCTACCTCTTCCTCGTTGGATGGCCTATTGCCTCCATGAGGATTTAAAGGACTTTCCAGACCATGTGGCCTTTCAGGGGTATGTGGATTTTCCACATCTTGTAATTATCCCCTATAAGGATTAACAAATTTGTGAGCGTGAGGTTTGGGATTCTTCAACCACCTCACGTTTTATTGAGTTTTCAATTTTTATATTTTTTTATTTATTAACGAACACAACCATTGCTCTCCACCGGAATCCCCAATATGCTAGACTAGAGGAATCTTATTTTGGACGTTGTAGTAGGGAGCGCTAGTGTAATAGTGGTATGTGTATAAGAGAGAAGTTACACAATAACCTCTTGAGCCAATTCTCTAGAAAGATTGCGAATATGGTTTGAAAAAAAGAATTAAAGTTCAGAGTTCAATGATCATTTAGAATGGGAATGTGCACACTTCACGAACAAGAGACAACAGTGTCCCTGTTCGAGCGCCAATATAGGGCTATGATTGTAACGGAGACCAAGGATAATGGCTGTCCAAGAGATTAAGGGATGAAGAACACTGATGTTAGCAAACGATGAGTTGCAGCACTTATCAGTTTCTGATTCTCACAGACAAATGCAACAGTATTGATTAATAATAAAGTAAAACGAGAAAAAAAAGAAAGGAGATGAAAGATGATTTAGGAAACTAACCTCTTGACGAATTCTAGAAGAACTTCCTTGACATAATGACTTTACACTTCTTGCATCAGCTTTCAGCTATCTTTTTCTCTATTTGGCTGGGGTGCTAAAGTATTAGCATATGAATTTTCAGTGGGAGTTCATCAATGCTTCGGGGAACTTGGAGCTATGTTTCGTCAAAGAGAGCACACAGTTGTTCTTATGTTGGATGTGTGAAAGCCAGTCGGAATTATTTGTGTCAGTTTTATAGAAAGATGGATGGGGGATCTTAAATAATTTGTGTAGCTAATCCTTTTTACATTCTAATATTTATTAATAATAGCATTAATAAGGGATAGCAAAAATAATACTAAAAATATATGTTTATTGATATTGAAAAAAAATAACTTATTGTATGAAAGAATAAAAGGTAACGAATACGATCCCAGACTTATTACGATCTTAGAGCAAAGCCTCAACTCGAACTCGAAAATAAGAATTGGAATATTTAATATTATCGAACTAAATATACACCGCTACAAAAGTTTACGAATTCAGAAGTCCTGTTGAATTGAGTGAAGGATTTCCCCGGATTAAACAACGTGGGAATTTAATGAAATTGGATCAGTAATTATAGGTAATATTTTAATGTAATTTATCGTATATTTTTATTCACACATTCTATTAAGCACTAGTGCTTTGCGTTTTACAATGTATCTATTTTTATCATTTTTATGATATGGTCTATTATAGTTTAGATAGATTATAGAGATTATTTATACTTAACTGTAAGTTTAGTAATAAGACGATAGACTATATATGCTTCATTGAATACATGAACGATTGTAGTTAAGGTTTGGATAATACGGTGGTCATTTGAATCAGGTCAAGAGGGACTTAATTGAACTTCCAGTCAAAGATAGAAAAGTAGCATAGAAAAGAATTTTAGGAAAAGTAAAAAAAAACGACCAAGGATAAAAATTGCGTCCAAGCAATAAAATAACCAAAGCAATAAAACCTGTAATGGAAATGAAAAACTAAATTAGATTCCATCACAGTAAGCAAAGTTAAGTTAAATTTAGTATTTAAATAGTTTAAGGGAATTTGCTTTAGGAGCTTATTATTTGATAGGATAAAAAGATTTTACTTAGTGAATAAAATGCTTTAAAATTATTTAGAAAGAAGGGGATTATTTTTAAGAATGAGAGATGCTGCATTTAAGGGGAAGAAGGGAATATAAATATATCATTCCATGCAACCAATAATGAAGCCTACCCCTATATGATTTGGTAACCTTTTTGAGGTTTTTCGCTTCCTTGAACTAGCCATCGAATTCAAGTTGAGACGTGCAGGTGAATGTCCCTTGACCTGCATAAACATAAGTTTTATTTTGCTTTTATTTATATTCTTTCCTTCATTTTAACACATTTCATATTATTTATCACATTCTTTTAACACAAGACACCATTTTAGAAAATTTAGGAAATGCAATACAAAAAGCACTAACCTGAATAGAATCCAACCATGTAATAAATTAAAGTTTCCCAATATAAGAAATTACAAAGAGTGGGAAAAATATGAATCCATACAAACGAATGTTTAAAATATTTAAAGAATACAAATTCGTTTGTAAATGAAAACTAAGGTTTAAAGTAATACTTTACATTTGTAATTGAACGCTAAGGTTTAAAGTAATACTTTGCACTAGAAAAAAGAAGATTGACATATTACATAATAATTGTTTATTATCTTAAATTGAAACATAATAAAGAAAAATAAAAACCAATAAATATAGGATATGCACAATTTCATACCTTTGTGAATATATTTTAAACTAAAACTATGAATTACCATTTTATAACCTTACTTGATTACCTGAGGGTACAGGACTGTATGGAATTCCCCATTACATCCTTCCCCACTAAACTTGGGCCTCACCTCATTTTAAGTTTTTCACTGTTAAGAGTGAAAATAAAGGCAAAGGTGGTTTGCAAGTTTGCAGGCTATACAAGCAAGAATTATAAAACCGTATAAGAAAAAAAATAATTACAACAGGATATACATGCAAAAGCAAATTTCTTTTACAAGGATTTCTTATAAATTTTGTATATAACCATATAATACGCAATGGACACAAACCATTTTCCAAGCTGGAATTTACGCCATAGCGGCTTGTGCTTGGGGGTAAATCTTGCTAAAGGGATGCTTGAAAAGAAAATTATTTTGGCAACAAATTGTCAGTCAGTCATAGGAGCTCTAAACTCATTCCGTTATGAATCAACGATGTTATTGGAATACCTTTCATCCTGAAGCACATAGCTCTACATAACAATTACTCGGATGCGGATGCCAGGGCACCAGACATTCATTTCAATGATTTTGATGAAAGTTGGCATACAATATGTTTGAATTTTTTTCAAAGATATTAGAAATACGTTTTTCCAAAATCCACTTTTCAATGCGGAACAGTGACTGACACTTTTAACACTATTAACACCACAATAAGTAACCTTTTTTAATTGTTTCGCAAAAGCATTAACACTAAGCAACATCCTTTAATTGTTTCATGCAAAAGCATTAACACTGCAACATCCTTTAATTGTTTCATGCAAAAGCATTAACACTATAATAAGCACTTAGCAATTTCTCACATGGTGTTGTGTTTAAAAAAGGTGTGGGGAATAGAAGTGGTGCACAAAAATAAATAAACATTATTAGTACAAGAATATGATGACATTTTACATGCATAATAAATAAAATGAAATATTTTTAATACCATTGCATTGTGCAACATGCAACATTACAATTGTTAATTTAGTCAGTTTGCATATAAATATCATGCTTTAATTACTAATTTATTTAATTTTATTTAGAGGTATTCCCTATTCTAAGTTAACACACAAGCACACTATTTATCAAAAAGAAGAAGATAGGACAGTATAAGACATAGAGACAGAAATTTAATTTGTGATAAAAAGAAAAGATTTATCTAGGGGAATTTTAACTTTAAGGGGAAATTGAAGGGGAATTTATGAGATAACTTAAAATAGTTTTTGTAAGTGAGGTGAAAACTTTTTTCATTGTCATTATTAAGCTCCACTGTAGTGCGTAGGAGATAATTGAGGACACTTTTTTCAGTGCTGAAATGGTAGCAGGTTCATTGGTGAGGAAGCAACCATGAATAATTGGACTTGAGGAATACGCAGATGAGTGAGACAACTGTATACATTATCAGCAAAAGGCCAGTGACTTCGGGGATGGGTAACTGACCCGGTTAAATTTTCAAACACGAAGCTTTTCTGGATTTGTCTTTCCTGAAGTTTGTACTTACTGAAATGTTTTTGGAGAATTAAGCGACTGACTCTCTTACTTCTATGGGTTGTCCTGTCTACCGTTCATATAGGACATGGCAAAGCACTTGTATAAGCGGCACTGCCCAGGTATTTTAATTGGAAGAACCATTCACTGCTGTATCAGTGTGTAGGTGCTGTTCCACGTCTGGGTTCACGCTCATTCAATACAGGGGAAAATGGGACAGAGCATCAAGCTACGACGTTAGTTGACCTGACAGATGTGTTATCTCGAGTCGAACTCATCCAACTCCTCCATCATGCGGGCTAGGCTTCCATCCACAAGACTTATATTTTGGAGGTATATTAGGGGCATATGGCCTGTGAAGATTATAAATTTAGTCCGAGAAAAGGTCTAAGTGATCCGCACGGCCCAAGCAAAGCGAGTATGAGCTCTTTGTCATGACGCCTATGTTATAGTTAGGGCCACCACTAAACAGGGATCATTAGAGATGAAGCATAGGATTCTTTATCATCAGTTATTTGGAATTGGGAAAGACCAAAACTACAGCCCAATATTCGGACAACATCTACACTGAAGTTCTAGGGGAAGAAGCTTAGGCTATATAGTCAGAAGGAATCCTAAATGATTTTATGGGTTTTAACTAAAACGCTTTGTTACCACACTCCTAAGCCGTTTGGCATGCTGGAGTCCAATTTATGACTTTTCCACCAGTTTTGACAGGACAAGGGTGCTTATTGGGAACAGTTCGGGTGTGTGAACGCTAAAAGTTACCGAATAAACTCCAGAAACGTCACAGATGTTTTGACGGTTAGAAGTGTGGAAACTCAAAGGAACCTTTTACGTTTTTTCTCAAGAGGGAGAATGCCCTGCTTGGAAATACGGTGACCCAAAAACTCCACTTCAGTGCGACAGAGGCGGGTTTTGAAAGTTTGAGTTTGTAACCGTTTGTTTCCAAGGCAGTTAGAACTTGCTTATCAAGTTAGAATAGGTGGTCTTATAAGTGGTTTAACTCAAAAGATGTCATCAGGTACACACCATCAACTTGGACAAGGTATACCCTGACAATGCCTAACATCATACTCTGCATTGGAAGGTCGCCAGGCCGTTCTTGGACATGAACGGGCTATTTTTGTTAGTATATCATCATTGGGAGCAACGGCGTTGAAAAGGCCTAAGTTTTTTTCAACGCTGTAGGCTCCAATGGCTAACCTGATTAATCAGCCAGCGATAATCATAGTGGAAGAAAGTATCCGACATTGTTATATACATATCGATCTAAGTTGGGCAATGGAACGAGTCGTTTTGTGATTGTTTAAGTTTACCGTGTAATCGATACAAAAACGCTCGACCCAGTTTTATCACACGTCACGCGAGTTACACTGAACGAGAGAATACACGTAGCGAACTCACGGAAAAACATTGTTCACTGAGGGCAGGCGAAAGTTCGCATATTGGTACCACATTTATCCAGAGAGCCCATATTATCCGAAACAACTCGTTTTGTGTGTATGCCAGAATACAATTCGACTCCACTAAATAGGCCCTGACATACTGAAATACTTAATATAAACTCATGAACGGCAGCGGATTTCCGAGCTACAGTACAGCGCAACTGGTTCTCACTTCGATGGTGTGCCCCGAATTCTGGGTAAACAAAGCATTCATTGATTGCCCAACAAATACGAGAGAAACTCAAAGACCAAAGACGAGCAGCCAATACAGTATGCTAGCTAAGATAAATTTTATAAGATTTGTTTTTGAATAATAATACTCCCAAAAGTATCTACGCTCAAGAAAAACAAAATTCGGCCACAACTTCTCTCTTCTTTTTGTGAGTGTGCCCGCTCATCGGAGTCCATACATATAATAACATTGGCAATCAAGGAGTGTCAAAAAATAGTAGAAACATGATATATCTTACCCAAACCCAATTACTCTCCAAAAGTGTCCTAGAGATTTCCACAGTACAATAGGGAAATTCCAAACGCTCATATCCCTCTCACGAGCTACCACTCAAAACTATGGACCATTACGGGGCCTCAAGTCTTCCCTCACCCACGTAAACACTACTGCATAATCATACATATTTGTTTTTTCAGACACACGGATTCTAAACTACTCCTCAATGTGAGTATGGCAAAACTCTGACCGGCATTAGACAGATAATTAAAAAAAGAAACATTCGTATTTACGAGGACATCCTACTCACACAACACATCCTCTCATCTGCAATACAAAAACTTAGAGATTCAATCCAACCAAGCAGAACTACACACGAGTTAGCAAAATAATGTTACAAAATATGCTGTTGCCTCCCACTCTCAATTTATTTTCAAAACCGAATTCTACATCCATACCGAGTGGATAGATGAGTGAGACTGAGGCATCGTATAACATTTACCACAATATTAAAAAAAGCAAAGTGCAATGTCTGCGATTACGTATTCAAATTACAAAATATTCGTCGTTCTTTGCGCTATAAAGCCGTGCTACATTCTCTGAGTCCTATTTTATCGTTTATAGACAATCAACTTGCCAGTATCAGTGACAAGTATACCCCTAACCGACTAAAATACAACACCAAACGAGAGGATATTCTATGAAAATGGCTCAGAACTTTATATAACTTACGCGCGTAAATACTGATATGAGTTACAAGTTCCTGTACTCACTATATTCAATCTCCACTCTCAAACGTATAAATATACAGAGCCACAAACACACAAGTCAGAGCGAATGAGAGACTTCTATAATCAGAATGGAAATCGAGATTTTTTTATTATAATGCGGACTCCATAAACAACCTACTAGGGCATTCTACACCTATTAATTAATCACTGCATCTAATTCACCCTTTATAATACACTTCACCTTGTAAGCTTGTGAGTACACACCGAAGAATATGACTAATCATTACCATTGCCTCTATCAATAATCTTTAAGTAACAAACTATGAAACCGACTCTCTTCCATATAAAGGTTGATAAAACACAGAGATCTCTTGAAACTCAGAGCTGAGAAGAGTTACGATTTTTATTGAAAGCACTACCCAGTCACACGAGCACTAGAACGAGAGTATGATATACGAAAACAGATCCAGGAAAATAAACACATAGAGAGAGAATGAAACTATCTATTCCAACCAGACTAAAAAATAAAATATGACTATCACAACCAACTACAATAACCAACTTGCCAAATAACCATCACCTGTAATGGAAATCACATTAAATACAACTATTAGATATCCTCACACGAGGGAGACGAGAAACACCAAAGTTAAGCTTAATTAGTAATTTAAAAACTCTCTCGAGGAATTTGCTTTTAGGCAAGCCTATATAAATTAGCAATCAATGCCAGAACAAACTTTAAACTTAAATAAACCGCTTTTCACTATCTATGACACTAATTTATGGGTCCCAAGCACTCTCAAATTCGGAAACACAAAATAATGTCTTACAAAAATTTCATTCATAGAATATCACGATCGCTTCACTTTCATTAATAAATCAATAGATAGAATGCTAACATTAAATCAAACGGCAAGCCAAAAGTGAATCACAACTATTATTACAATGATAACAAATGCACACACATCACTCACCACTCACTCAGCTTCCCTACACACTTTTGAATGTATATGTAGAGCTTTTTTGAACTTTTCTCAGACTCCTTTGCATACTAGCCGTCAGAAGAGAAATATATCAGTTATATGACAGCACCCGTAGCAGCGTTGTTAGCTCCCTGACCTGCATAAAATAAGTTTTATTTTAATTATTTTCTTATTTTATACTTATCTTCCTTCACTTCTTAAACAAACTCTGCGATATTAATAGTATACTAACACAATATCCTTTACCACACAAACTATCTATCCACTCTCTTAGAAATAACTATATATGAGAGAGACAACATTATAGCACAAAACTAAATTCCTAAAAGCACTCTTAAACCCTGAAACTTGACAAACAATATGGTTTATAAATGGATTTACAAAGTATCAAATCAAAATACACATTTAAAAAACTCACACAAATGAGCTGGAAAACATAAAATGAATCCAAGACACAGACGATGAATATAAAATATTACAATGTAAACACAATCCGTTGTAATGACACAACCAAAACAGTCTCAATAGTATACTTTGACACAATTTGTTAAGTGAAGAGAAACGCCTGTCCTAAAAGTGTCTCAAAAAGAACTCATCTTTCAGTGCAGCTGAAACAAGAGAATACAGAGATCTGGACATTATACTAGTGACTTCATTGTTTCATTTAATTATAAATATAGTAGAACATAAATAAAATCTTTTGAAACAAACAAACGTTATAAAAATATATCCCCCTCATTGGCGCATAAATAATAAATAAATTTTAGTTTCTTTGTGAAATATAATTTAAACTAAACTATGAAATTGACACTCTATATGACACTCAAATAGATATGCAATATTTTGTACTTAAGCGTTGTGATTACCTGAGGGTTGACTCCTCGGACGACTCGTACTGGCAACTCGTGCCACCCGATTTAATTTCTATAAATATCAATTACTTTTCTTTGACCTGGATATCCGCCCCAGAGGCCGGCTATAAAGCCGGCTTCCTGGAATCAGTGTGGCCCCCTCCAATTAAGGTGGGGCAAGGGGCAGAAGTATTTATATAAATATATAAGGTAAGTATATATATATATATAAAATATATATATAATATAATAAATATATATATATATTAGTATAGGCGTGAGAGAAGATCATACGCTTAGGGTATCATCAACTCAAATGTAATACCTACGAACATGTGTATATAGTCCTATAGTTCATCTCCAGCTCTATTTACTTGAGAGTAATGAAATAAAATGATCGATATGATAAATATTTAGAAGATTAACGAAGTTTCAATTTATAGAGAATTTACACACAGATGTTAGTTATAGTATTTGTGATGTTCGAAAATAGATTAACTATGGTTGATGCTCATATCTCGGGTCAGATCAGATTAATATGTGCAATTCACTACATATCATTGAATACAATCATAATTCTCATTGCAATTTTACAATATCGTATGACAGGTATATTAAGGAACTATAATCCTTCATACTTTAATGGACGGAGATGAGGAGTTGTGACATTCTGTCAATTGGCTAGAGGGCGAGCGTAGATTACAGATTTGTAATGTAGCCGTGCCAAGGTAAACTGTCACGGACCACTTAGTGATATAGACCTATTGAAAAGAATTTTGTGATCATTAATTAACAATAATTTTTTTCTTATATCTATAAGTATTTATATTTTCATAGTATTCATGTTTTTAGCAACGTATCAGAATTAAGTAAAATATTTATGTTATTTATATTCTAAATACAAAAGCACATTATAACAAGTCTGATTTAAGCAGGGCATACACACCCAGATTTGAGATCTAGATATATTAATACACAAAGGTGTCACTAGAGAGCACAGGTTTCGAACTTGAATTATTAAACCCAAAGTGTGTAATTTTAAAATTTTAGCACATTTCACAATGATTGTTTTAGAGATAATCTGAAAATATGAATTTGCTAAGTTTAAAGATCTAAATTAAACATATATAATTTTCTTACATTAGAGCAAAAGATTAAATAGTGATTACATGTAAATTATCTAAATTATTAATTACACCTGGTATTTATAAGAAGATTATCACCAGCAAATTATTACTATTATATTATGTATTATAGTGTCTCTCTGAGAGTGAAAGAGAATTTATAATGGAAACTAGGTTATCTTTTGTAGGTGGATGGATATAATGTATTTTATCCGATCCTTCACAATGTACCCTTGAGTGTTATTATGTTGTGAGATATTAGAGATTCCCTTAACGATTGTTAAAATAGAGCTCTAAGTAAATAAATAATGTCGGAGATAGATCCTAATTCTCTTAGAATGATTGAATCCTTGCCTGATGCAAGTACAAGCAATCACACATTCAAATAAAAGGTGTACAACTTAAGCAAACATTATGAGAATGAAATATAAGAAAGTGTATTAATATTATATACCATCAATTATATGAATTTATTTATCTTTAAATATATTCAGATTCAGATGAAGTGGATATATACTAAAAATTATAGTATTTCCCTAAAAATTAGTTACTGACTTATTAGTTAATGTAAAAGTTAAGGTGAGTATTAAATGAGTATATAAATAGTAATGAGCTGGATCCAATATAATATAATATGATTAATATAAATCTTTATATAGAGACATTAATTATTTATTTTATATATATATAGAGTTTGAAAAATTTGTTCGCTGATTCTAAATATAATTCAAGGTATTAGAAAACTGGTATTGGAAGCCTGTTTTTAGAACCTGGTACTAGAAGCCTGGTATTGGAATAACAGTGAGTGAGCGGGAATTGAGTTTTTTAAAAAAGAGACTTATTACTATTAAATTCTTTATTGTAATTATATATATATATATTATTATTATCATAAATCATATTACAATTATTTCAAAAATTATTATACATTCATTTGCTTAAACTCACCCTATTTTCTAAAAGGGCTTGTATTTTATATATCTCTTAAACTACAATTGATTATTTGAGTGTTCTTTTATAATTTTAAGTAGACATTTAATTTCTTATGGAAGTTAAATTTAACATATAATACATTATTTTATTAATACACATATTATAATTACTTAGATTATGCAAAAATAATAAGTTAAAACATTAATATATATATATAATAATGGATATAATATTATACAGAGCCCCAATTGTTGAGGGGGTTTATCAGACGAGTCCCTTACAAGTAAATGAAAAAGAAAGTGAGTTATATAATATTAATATATTCAATATACTATTCTATTTAGACTTATAAAATTATCATTTACAAGAATATTAATTAGGTTAATTTAAAAATATATAACAAATACTAAATAATAAATATAAGAATATTATTATATATTAATATATATATTAGTAATAATAGTATTCATAATAATAATATGCAATACTCAATTGTAAAGCCATAATTATAATATTATAATCATAAAACACCTAACAATATGGGGATATATTCTAAACCAACACAGGTGTTGGTATTCTTATCATAGAGTATTTTCATATGGTGATCTAATTAGTATCAATCATCTACTAACAGTTAAAATAACTAAAAACCACTGAAAAGAACAAATGTCTCCTCTTAAATCTGCATCACTAAGTTAAACAGTCACAAATTACTTCATTTTCCCGTCGTTCCAGAGCTAGAAAAGAACGTGTGATCATAGGTTCACAGGAGTATAGAAGTAGTAAGATTACACAGACCGTAAGAGAAGTGGGGATACTAATCACAGACTCTCTTAATATTAAGTAACTTACTAAAGTAAACTCAAAATCTGAGACATATATACAGTTTATCATAAACAATATATTATTTATTAACAATTATTATGGATATTTATATATATATGCGAGTGTTTATATATATATATATATATATAGATGAAGATTAGAGATAAGAATATCTATTATCTCAATCACTCAAACTTACTATTAGATTAGCTCACCTAAAAATATTAGAAGTCTAATACTGCCAGTTGATTAATACATTTACAAATTAATTACCCTATACAACATCACTCGAATCCGACTATTACAGACATAATAAGCTCCAAAAATGTATCACCGAGGATTCATCAAGCGTTTACCTGTATCTTATTGGGGTGACTTCACCAGAGACTCTGAATGCGATGGATAATCATTATACCCCGGAAACAGAGAGAGACAAGATTACGTAGCAGAGTTACCTGAAGCAGTTCTAGTAGTAGTAACCAGAAGAGTAAATTGGAGAAAAATGAGACAGCTATAGAGAATATGAGCAAGTCTTAAGCGATAAAGAGCCGTAAGCACCGTTTA
The DNA here is from genome assembly GCA_015478945.1 of Trachelipus rathkii. Classification (NCBI taxonomy): domain Eukaryota; kingdom Metazoa; phylum Arthropoda; class Malacostraca; order Isopoda; family Trachelipodidae; genus Trachelipus; species Trachelipus rathkii. The sequence continues at coordinate 19,073 of JABUQX010034963.1, forward strand.
ATATACCATGAAGAACTTGGTAAACACGGCAGAGTAAGTAAAGATTAAGGAGGTTGAATACCACCATAGGAATTGACTTCATTACACAACTCGGAGCATTATTAAACATAAAACCATGTATTTTCACTAGTGCACTGATAAATGACCTGCCTAACAGTTCACAAAGGTGAAAGGTGTTGTCATTCCTTTGTCAGGGAGGTGAGTCTCACCAGTAACTCCATATAATTCTTCTGGAATCGAGGGGAAATAAGATTGACGCGCATCACTATTCACATCCTTATCACGTGGACGCGTCATCCGAAACTAAACAACAATATCTGTGCTATCCGAGTTTTCAGACTTGAGTTCCTGAGCAGTAGCTCGATCGAATAATGAGTTATGTTTATGTCCTTTCTTCTTGGTCTCAGGCCAGGGAATACCGGGTAATAAATGCAATTTCCTTAATACGACTTTCACACTATATTATACATCCTCTATACTCCGTTTGAGATTCGTGGAACTGAGAGTCCAACCCATGGACCTGGCTTTTTCGTTCTACATTGATCTAGACATTGCATTTCTAATTAGCGTTATCGAATTGGTATGTCAAGGTTCTATATTAACCTCACAGGCATTTTTTTATTTAAATGAACCATGTGCCCATCACTTCTTAACACAAATTGCTCTAAAATAAACGGGTTATCACGATTTGGGTGCCCCCTACTCAAATTTATTCATTACACAGTAGTGCGATCTCAACTATATCATTTCATTATCTTTATTTAGTATTTAGCATGAGGTGTCGACTATCAGTATACGTTCATTATTTTGTCACAAAAGTTTAGGGCGCGAATGATACAACATTAGTTCCCGAGTAAATATTAGATTAATATACTCATCTGCATTTCACTAAAAATTCTATTTTACTCTGTCATCTGACTATAGCATTAGGGTTTGCTGCCCGAGATCTCAAAACACATGAGTTGTAAGAAACTCGTGAGTATGAGCGGCTCGTCAATTTCTATATTAGTTCTCCATAATTACACAGAAAAAACAGAGTTCACAAGGATGTCCAAGTATTAACATAGCATTTGGCCCATAACCCTTATGTGTTGCCCAATCGCGAATATGATACAATTCGTCTCCTATCTTATCAACATCAGCGCATTGCAATTTTCTGCATAACACTTTTCATTCAACAGAGAATCTATAAGACGATATAATAAATCTTAACCTGAAATTGCGAGATGGACTCTAACTTTTAAGTTATCGTGATCCAGTCTTGCTCACAATTGAGATTCAGGCTATATCTTACAAATCACGATACTGCATCAGTCTCCAACTCAGAGAGGTCAAAAACGCGAGAGTTAGTACATCCTAATAGATCAATATTCGTATCTCTATATCACATTTTCACCTCTTCTTAATACTCAGCCCCCTAAGTGCCGGCTGAGATATCTCTCTACTCGAGTTTCAGCCAGTGCAAACTCTCTCCTATCAAGATCGGCATTCAATCGATTTTTGACATCACATAACGGAAATAAGTACTCACTTAATAAATGATTGTGGGTACTCGGGAATATGGCAATGAAGAGATTCTTACACCTCGCACCACGCATCGTGCCATACCATCTCATACGTAAACTCGCATTGCAACCGCGCGTACTCACCATGTTGATTTTCGGAGGTATTTCTTTTGGTTCCGAAATAAAGAGACTTCAGAGGATCAATAGAGAAACTCTAAATAATCTGATTATTTTTTACATAAGTCGATTGATATCTAGGAGACACACCAAAATTACAATTTGAGAAGTATTATGGTCCAAGAGAACTCATATTACATGAACAAGCATACACACTTTATACTCTATTGCTCTCACCGTACACTAAGTCACTTAATATTTAAAAAGATTTCCAATATATACACATAAATACATACTCAGATGGTTGTATCCTAACCTAAGATAATTATTTTTTAGTGAAATCATTATACTAGTACACACGTACAGCCGTAAACTATATGGATGAGTTAAATAAATCATTTTAAACACTTAATATTTGACTATTTCTTTCAATTTTGTACACTCATTAGCTACTGAGGACCAAAATCAAGATGATAATCTTTTGGACTAAGCAATACCCGTCAGGTGCCGACTTTTAAATAAAAAACAAATTTTATATATTTTATAAATTTCGCTTGTACAACATAGATTGACAGAGAGTGAGTCAATTATTAAAGAGTATCACATCATATTACATCATCATAGTACAAGAATTAATATCCTATCTTCTGACAAATTATCCCACTCACCATAATCATTTTGTTTTTTATGTAAAGATTTGGATTTTCCCTTCTACATAAACGAGAAATCCCCCACCTCCCCTTTTGCAATAACTAATTAATAAGAAAATTTTATCGTAGGATTACAGATTTACATAAACACACAGATTTTATTTCGGAAACTTCCCTAACAATTAAGTTCTCTACCTCAGGAGTTGACTCTCATTATCCTGAACTTATTCTCTAGCCTAAAATTTATCTAACATTATATCTTCCCTAACATAATAGACTACCTTCAATATATATACTCTTAAATTCATTTAGGTTCTCTGTCCTCCGTTGCGAAGAGGAAAATCTCTCATCTATAACTACATTTAGTTCAAATTTCTCTCGAATTGACCTCATCTTTAAACTCCACATATCACCTTACAAGGAGAACCAGGAAATATATCTTTTATAATATAATTGACCTCCTCCAATTCTTTAAGCAGAGCTGCACCTATACCTCACCACACCTGTCATAACATGACAGCTCCGAATGAGACCAGGAGTATTCTAGGTATAAATATATACTTACTTTCATAATCCATAGTAGAGTACTAATTACCTATTTCTTAACGGGCCTCTCACTTTCACATAAATTTGACATATATTCCACTATCCTCTTTCATCCTATATCTTACTATACTCTTCATCTTAAATTATATATATATCTACATATCTCTATACTCTCTATATATATATTATATATATATATAATAAGTTCATACAATATCATCGTCTTTGATTTGTGATTTGAGTTGAAATATAATATCTACTAACATTTAAAATAGAGGAAATTTAATAACAATAACAGTATATATTATATATATATTAGTATATGCTGTAATATTATATAATTTAAATATATTCATAGTATATATATATATACCCTAGATTGTAGTTTAAATAAAGTAGTATTGAGAATATACTATATATTTGAACCAAGATTTTCAAAAGATCTTGATTAGTTAGAGTAATATATACTTTTAGTTCAGCTAATCTATAACATAATTTATACAGAAACAACTAAAGTAATCAGTTTACATACAAGTAACTAGTTTTATATACTAGGTATATATATAAGAGTTTTTTTTTATTTTATTATGTTAAAGGACACATACACTTGTTATAAGTCGGATATCATATTGTCTAAGAATACAACTGTACAGATAGTAGTTGAATTGGAGGTATATTATTGGTTAAGAAAAAAAGAATTTTGATAAGGGTGTAATAAAAAGGTTGATGCTAGAGTTTAGAATAGAATGAAGAAGAATCGATATTGTATATATTATGTATACGGTGTATAGACACTGTAACTAAAGAAGTAGGTTTCCTCTCGAGAATTAAGTTAGTTTGACGTAATTATGTGAGGTAAGCTTAGTGTAATCAAGTGTATCAATCACAATCAGTAGATAACAACAGAACTTTAAGTATTAGAATTATGAGATATAGCTCTAAAGAATCGATTTAGTGAGGACTGGGATAGATTGAAGAATGCACACAAACGTGAGATAGGTCTATGTGTTTGATTGAATAGCAGGAAGGTATGAAGTGAGTTCTAAATAAAAAAATCTCATATTTTGCATTGTATATACTACTATTGTAAAGAGCACACAAAGATCTTTAGTATAGTAACCGCATAACTGGTTACGCTCCTCCGGTGTGCGTGAAGTAATTACTTTGTTAACAGTGGAAGTTCGACATATTGTTTACTGTTTATTGGAGAATTCGGCGAATATCACGGTGGAAGCACTACTTAGCGTCGGTGAATGTAGAGCAGTGAGAAGAACAGAGTTCTACAATATCGAGAGTATTTCTCCTACGAAGAGGTATCAAATTCATCTATGAGGAGTGGACGATAAGTTGCTAAAATTATTGACTAAATTTATTAAAAATCAATGAGAAAAAAGCTTCGATTGTTAACAAAATATATTGTCATACTCTACTTCAACAACATATGTGAGGATAAAAGAAGAGAGCAACACTATGTTTACAAGATAGACTAGATGAATAATCCGACACTATCAGCACCAGAGGGAACTGATGAATAATATTTGTGTTATATAGGAAATTATAAGATGGATTATATGGCGTGGGACGTGAGATGGCTCTATTATGAGAAATCAGTCGTGTCGTGTCGTGAGAGCGTGAAAGTAGACAGAGACCATGAATAAGTGCAGTTTAAAGGTCTAGAATACCAGTAGTCCTGCGAGGATGAATACAATATGTACACAGAGCGATATTTTCTTTCGGCCACGAGGAGTGCAGAGAAAAGGTAGCACAATTCGTTATAGAGTAACGGAAAGAGAGTATGACTATCGGTTTGTGAATGTGTATGCTTGATGGCCGAACAACAATGGGGACAGGTGAGATATCCACGTTTCACACTATCAACGCGCTGAAGGATGTGCTCTTCCAAAAATGTTAACTCAACTCGTCGCGATTCCACGTGAGTACTAGTGTGTTGGATTTTTAGTGAATAGCAGAATACAGAAGTTACCTTCCCACTAATAGGTAATATAGTTAATCATTACAGAGAATAGGAATAGAAGATGTTAAACATCTAATAGAGAGGGGCAGTTATACGCGTGGATGACTTTCTCTCTTATTCACTGAGAGAGATAACTTGCAAATTAGTCTGGGTTCTAACTTTTCTTTTCTTTGTTTCGTTGAGCACCATCCAGGCACCACTTTCTAGAGTTTCGAGCACCGTTAGCAGAAACTCATCACTAGTTCATATTGTTATGTGGAAAAAAAGAAGGAGCTTCAAGTGGGTCGAAGATAAGACTAGAAGATTCGATGGATACATGTCACTAAGTATAAATTATAACTATAAATGGTCTGTATATAAATTTGTTCGTCCGAAAGAATGGATAGGGGTAAATATATAATAAGTAACTAATAATAATAAAGATAATTACATAATAAATTATATAATACTTTATTGTTTAAATACAATTTATATATTAATAGGATTATGAAAGAACATAAGGAAGTTTGTTGCCATATACTGTTAAGGTTATTATCATTATTTAATAACCATAAGAAGTGGGATACTCTTATTACAGTGAGTAATATTAATTTGGCAGTTAGAAATATATTGATTAACTGTACAGAGATAGGATTATAATAAAAGTTTAAAGATTCAATTCAAAAAAATCAGTCACTTCACCCTCTATCCAGGGTAATATCCTATTCGCTAACTATGATGAATCAATATAGAGGAGTTACTAGCGAGATATGAGTACCTACTTAGATCACTTAATAGGAATTAGCCATGATATACTAAGTTCACTCAGACATCAAGATATCGCTAGGATTAGTATATAGAAGATTTAGTATCATGCTCACATTCGTATAATTACCACAACTTTTACTCATTACGTTATATATTATAGATAAAAAGCTAATTCAATATTAATTATTCTTATATATTTATTGAATACAGGTATTTACGTAAGTAAACAGGAATCTCAATCCATTCCCTTTAAGTGACATGAATAATATGAGACTCATTTCTCTAGAAGTTTATTAAATCGTGGGAGATGTTGATTTAAGAGAATATAATGTATTAAATACTATCTAATCGTTATGAAGAACATTAAGACACAACTTAAATAAAATTATTGCAGAGTTCTTACACAAAGTTCTGGAAAAAAGCTACATGGAGCAATGTATCCTAACGGCACTACAAAGATTACCGAAATTTTAAGACTATAAACTTATAAGTGCACAGGACATTAGTAGCATAAAAGTTACACTATGTATATTACGGATGCTGTTTACGGGAATTATCTTGAGAATACTACAAATACTCCAACCATAAAGAAAATGGGGTGTTCATATATATGATTAGGTAATACTGAGAGAGAGACCGTCTCTTTGGCTATAGGTGTGTGTGCGTATGTCTACTTTCACTAAAATATGAGTATATGATAATATTAATATTTGTAATTAATACTGACTGAATCAGGGAATAATATCTAATGGTAACATACTAATTTAATAAAGTAATGATTATATTATATGAATTAACATTACGATGGGAGGAATAGACTCATTATACTTCATATCACAGATGTGGCAGGTTGTATTTCTATATATTAAGAACTAAACATATTGTATTAATATAACTAACCGGTTAATAAAACGCTATGTACACGAGTTTTAATAATATATTATATCGAGGAGGATGATAAGTGGATTATTCTCACATGTTCCTAGATACAGTTTAATATCCATGCTTCATATCCATACATTAATATTGATCACAGTAATTCAGTTTACATATTATAAGTCAATTTACTATTTTAACTATTTCTATTTTGTAAGTAAAGGGAGAACTTGGTGCTACCATAGTTCACTGGATAGTATGATAAGCATGGAATATGTCTGTAATGGGAAACTAAAACAGATACCCATACTAGAAGAATTAATCAATAAAAATATTAACTCATAGTAAATTTATGTTCCTTATAAATATAAAAGTATTTTTAGGAAAATGAGAAATAAATAGATATCTCATATTAGGAATACATAAATCAAGGGTAAAACTGGCTAATAGATTATTAACTATGGTGATGTATTTAATATTATGGTAGAAAAGTTTTCTGCATCTGCAAACAGTGAGGCAACACTATAGAGAGAGTCAACTAACAGTTACTAGGAGAAATATTATACCTGGGGTAATGTAGTTATATAATATCACCTGAGGATGCACAGATAAATGCTTGTAATATATACCTAAAACTGAATAGCAGTATTGATATTCACGACCTAGTAATGGGCACAGGATTATCATGGTAGGCACTCAGAATTACTGGTGTCATTAGTATAGGTATCCTAATATATATAAGAATGACATATGTACACTAATATTCCACTCTAAGTGAACGTATTATCTGTAACTACACACTAAGTAATGTATATTTCAAATAAGACACATATTATTATAGAGAATGTATACTTATTGAATAGTTTAGGAACTTATTATGTATTTGCTATAATTATATTAATAGTATTTTGTTGCCAATCAATGACTTTATGAAAAGCCCTTCAAGTGCAATATCGAAATAATGAGGTGTATATTATACGAAATTTTCATGTTTTTTAGAGAACTCGACTCGAAATAACGATCTTCTCACTCTAGGTATAGAGGTTATCTACGGAGAGAAATTATGCATTCTACTGCGTCTTAATACTTTATTATGTTCCAGCTTACCTTCTTTATGAGGTACGATAGGATGTTACACTCCTCGGAGAAGTCTGGTTTACCTATATGTTGATGTAACATCATTTGAGCCAACATCAGTAGAGATATATATGTATTCCGCACTGAGAGGTAGTGCATTAACCCATTGGTGATTTTCTCTGTGAAGACATGCTAGTATATAATGAGTATCATTTATCCTAAGAGTACTAAGTTAACCAAAAAAAACAAGTAAATAATAGGGTATATTTGAAGAATCTAACGTGAAAAGATATAAAATTGCTCTGTGTTCTTATAAGAATAAAGTTAACCAGGCGAGAGATACAGAGAGTGATGTTTTCATCAAACTACCCAAGACTTTTAAACTGATAATTCACCAACTCAACAGAGTGTATATTTTTACCATTAATATATGTATATCGAGTGAGGGCAATCTTTAATCGTCAGTATCTTTTATTGATCAGTAATTCAGTATATGCCAGTTAATCACTCATAATGTCTTTAGAGACGAGAAGACCATAAATGTAGTCATCTTTTGAGATCATTCACTAACGAACGAGACAAATGCCGGGAGACTTTATAAAAACGAATACCGAACACACACGTCTAACAGCGAGTCACACTGTAAAAATAGGGTAGCTATTAACTAATAGAAGTAAATCCTCACGTTGGGAGCACGACGATGCAAAAAAGGTTTTTTAGAACTTAGATAGCGTCACAGTAACTTTATTTAGTTACATCATTAAAGAAGCATAATAGTCTCATCCATATTTAGTGTTTTTTTTAAAAGCTTCATATTATTTTTTTAGAGTACGAATATATTAGAGGTTTAATTATTAAAAAAAAACGAAACAAACATATATACTTTAATACAATAAAAAAAATTCCGTATTGAAACTTTTTAACAACTTTAGAGATCATCGAAGCACGTGTTTTCTATTGACACTCTCAAAAGAGTCTTTCGTCCATTTATTGACTTTAAGTTTGCTATGTGGCGTTACCTCAGATTGTATTTATATTATTCTCTGTGATTTCAGAAGTATATCCGTGAAGTTTCAAATGATAATATACAGTCAGAAACCTCCTTTGAACGACTCTTCGATGACACTGTGAGAATTAACCACGGTCTCCACAGGGTTCACCAAGTAAATACCACCTTGAGAGACGATAAAATTAGGCTTCTTACAGTTGTTATTTTGCATAGAAGTCTACGGTTGCCTACTCTAAGAAGTGAATATTTTATTAGAGACATTATTAATCAGTTTACGCATATTATCTGTCACTGACTAATTTATATCTTTTTCGAAGTATGATGTACGTTATCAAGTTAATCACCGTGATCTTGGTAAGAGTTGCGAGTTTTGATGTAAAAATACAAACTATTCTATTTTCATGCATTGTATCTTTTATTATCATATAGGATTATAGTCTTATATTTCTGGTTTATTAAAATATACGATTGAGATTGAAGGATAGGGCAAAGTATACTACAACTCAGCATTCGATAAAATGGAAATGATATCTGAACGAGAGTCTGATAACACTTGTGAGACACAAAGTAGCAACAGAAACTCTCCAGACTTAGAGATATTATTATTGACCTCATTACTTGCAATATCAATAGCCCAGTCCTGTTCTACACGAGTAGTTATATACTACTAATAATAGAATATTATATCGATATCTTCATTATCACGATGCCTCTGACGAGATTATACCCTTTAGATGTGTGATTCTTGAATTATTTAGGTAAGCTTATGGAGTTAGTCATTATACATATTGAATAGGAGTAGTAATTAACGACAGTGTTGTAGACCATAACGATAGTACTATTATTATTAATACTTTTCTAAATAAATTGAATGAGCTGTGAATTTAGTGTAAATAATTAATATGTAGTTTACTCATAAGTTAAATTGAAGATTAGGTTTATCCGTTGAGAGTACGACTTCATTAATTAATATATATTACAGTCACCATTTATACCAGGAAATAAGCAGCTAAGCTAGATTATATTCTGTTATATAACATTATTGACATTCAACAGACATCATTTATGATCCTACTCATAACATGTGATCAGTACTCGAGATAAGGTTGAATGGTGTAGCACTGAGCCTTTATTATCGTGAGACGAGGATTAGGTGCTTAGCGCACACAGGAGAAACTTTTGAGAAACAAAAGGTCTAAGTGATGTGAGTCTACAAGAATCATAGCGAGAGAATTTCCTTATATTAAGAATAAAACATACACACACAAATATTACAGAGTAGTGGAATAAAGTTCCGACTTCTTACGAACACATAAGTTAACCATCAATCTCTTTTATCATAATTTTACAAGGAGGAATGATAATTAATATACAGTATTCAATGGACACTCTCATAAATTGCTCAGTGTATATGAGACATACGTCATGATTATAGCAATTAACTACAGTTCAGTATCCCGCCACTATAATGCTTGTCTAAAGGCGTTTAACGCACTGACTCATGTATCCTGTAGTTAGAACTATAATACAATGTTACGATAAAGAGAGATGAGATATTCAGATGAGCGTCCCTATTAACAATAAATCTTTATTCTCATATAGCGTATTCCTGATTCCTTTAGTATTTTTGAATTATATTTGTATAACTGGTAGAAACATAAACAAGTATTTTTAATTTTGGTAATAACAGAGAAAAATACCTTATTGCGAACAATTTAAACACTTAATGGATTGTTAGTACAATTGTCTAAGATTTGTTCATTTTCCGAAAAAGAAAATTTTGCACTTCATATTCTTTTGTTTTGTACTATGCTTCATATATTAATTTACTCATTTGTTAGAGTGATTTGCATAATTGTGGAGGTACTCAAAGATATAAAAAAAATTATAAGACATCAATCAACTTCAATGACATCACGCGACACACTATGGATTTTGTTCTCTCTGTCTTAATAATTCTGAACTATTTAATATTCATTAGATCTTTACAATTTAAGATGTTATATACTTCCTGTTTGAGATTTTTTGTGTAGATAATAGTGTAAGAGAGAGGAGTGACTCGCTCCTCTCTCTTGCCTAACATCATAAGTACTCCGTATTCAATGTGTGGTCAATCTTACTGGTAAGCGAAATACAATGTAGGCAGTCGACTACGAGAATACACGTTATTGAGATCAGGATGTGAAATCTAATGAATTCATTATTACATATAGCTGGTATAACAACTCAGGAGATCAGTACTCGCACACTAGGGAGACAGTTGAGAGAAAAAATACTTAAGAGTGTAAATTAGTTGAGATTACATAGTTATACCTACTCGATTTCATACTGAGCTTATTGTGGGTTAGAGTGCATAAGTCTGGAAGTTCTACGTATTGCGTGTATGGCACATCTATGAATGTATATACTTTGACAGAGATAAGGTCAGCCTCTCTTTAACACGTTGATAGATGGTAAACTAATTTGTCTAGGGGATGAAAGTCAATTGTGACATTCACACAACGCGACCTCATTTGACTCGAATCTCTCTATAAAACTACTCCTGAAGACTTGGTGGATTGATATTGCATCTCATTATGTGAGAGTGATTTCGATTATGTGAATCGTCGAGTCTTATGGAATAAGAGGAAATTGTGTAATATTTAAAAATAGATGCAAATACTGTTAATCTAGGGTAAGAAATAATTTATTTATTCATGTTTCAAGTTATATATTAAGGAGTTTTAGAGCGAATTTCTTAAGAGTAAACGGGTGGCACATCATCCAAAGCAAGAGAGAATTAAACTAAGGGAGTAGGTGGTATTCATAGTGTTATAGTCATTAGTGTTTTTTGTGATGAATGAAAGTTTGATTTATTTATATTATTTGTATTAAATTAGAAGAGTTATTATTTATTTATTTTTCTAGTGATTATTTCTAACTATAAAGATAGTGGTCATAGGTTATTTTATCTCACAGAGATAGGCATATAGAGAGATCTGTGAGGTTATGAGAGTTTAGGATATATATTTAAAAGAGGTTGTATCATCAACAGTATATGAGTAACACTATATAGACGATCAAATTTTCTAAATATTTTTATCTTGACTAATATTATGTTAGATATACCCTGTTTATAATTAGAAAAAACAGGGAAAACAATGTGAGGAAGCCAGAGGGCGGTGATAACCCCTATCTGCTGGTTCCTCTGATCGATGATATCGATTGAAAACAACGTGTGTAGTATCAGGACCATTATTATTTGTTATGAGTACTATTCATGAATCAATTGAACTCATAGTTCACATTTACTTTACTACTCTAACTTGTTGATTTTTTTTGTACAGTTGATTTTAAAATTATAGGTAAATATTATCATTTTATGAATTCTCGAGTTCTCACAGTGAAAGGGTTTAAATTGTAGTAGTTGAGTAACTTGTGAATCTTTTTATCGAACAGAAATAGACAGTGACTAATTAAAGTGAGAAGTTTCAATTTTGTCACAATTTCTAAAGGGTCGTTGCTCGAATTTTATAGCATTTTACCAGTGCTGATTAGT
>JABUQX010034964.1:0-7500 GCA_015478945.1 Trachelipus rathkii
TTGACCATTACATCAGAACCATCTTTACTGATTTAAACATTCATCCATATTCAACATCTCTTATTCTCCCAACGCCAAAATCCAATCATACTTCACTTCAATATCACCCTTCTTTACACCAACTATAGCTATACTATTGAATTTCTTGTGAGTTATAAGGTGTAAACTAAACGGCCAAAATGTTTGCAGACAATGATGCAGCAATGTTGCAAATGTTGCAAGCAACATTTTTCCAACATTTGGTTTTTTCAAGCTTGACGTGTCAAGGTTTAGGGTTTTTTAAGGTCGGTTAGACCGAATTTAAGTTCTGGAAGACCGACTTCCGAGGTTCTAGCCTGAACTCAAGGTTTTTTACCCGCCCAAAATGGTGGGCTTAGCCCCAAGGGTTTTTTGTTTGGTCCCTAGAAGGTTTTAAATTATCGATTAGACATTTTGATGGTTTCAATCGATTTATCGATGTTTTTTACCCCTATATCGATTTTAAAATCGTCTTTCTACGTGCTCTGGTTGGCTTTTGACACTGAAAAATATAATCGAAAGAAAATTATTTAAAATTCAGTCGATTAATCGTGCTGTAGTCAAAGAGGGTTCCAACGGTCCCCGTTGGAATGTTTTTAATTTACCCGTGGGAATTTTTTAATTACGTGGGAATTTCTTACCTTCGATCGAGAAAAAAAACCGAAGGTTTTTTTTTCGAAACAATAAAAATAAATAAATAAATAAATAAATAAATAAATAAATAAATAAATAAATAAATAAATAATAAATAAATAATAAATAAATAAAAATTAAATAATAAAATTAAATAAAAAATAAATAAATAAATAAATATATATATGTATTATAACTGTATATGGCCCCGCACCGCACCGCACCGCACAGGATTACGTACCCCTGCGTCCCCCCCTTAAGGGGGGAGGGGTGCAGCCCCCTAAAAATTTAATTGATCGAAGAAGGCTGAAATTTGGAGGCTGGGTAGAGGAGCCGCAGTTGGAGAAGGATTCCGAATCGGATTCGGCTTCGGGTTCCAGAGACCCCCGGAGGGGTCCAACTCCTGAAAAAAGAAGAAATGCATGGAATGCCAAACAGAGGAGAAGAAAGGAAGATGGCTGAAAAGGAGGAAGGATGGGTAGGAAAGGAGGGAGTCAGAGAAGGGAAAAGGAGTTGAGATAAGAGTCTGAGTCAGCAGGAGTCGGAGTTGGCATTCGGCACCCGGTGCTGGAGCCGGTGCGGTGCTGAGTTAATAAATATTCGTTTAGTCCCATATTTGTATCAAAATATATGTTATTGAACCTGTAGATCTCGAAAATGACGGTTATAAGTCCGTAAAGGGTGTCTGGGGCCTCAAACGGAGGGGGTCCCGACTGAAAAAAAATGCATGGAATGCAAAACAGAAGGAAGAAAGGAAGAAGGGAAGATGAGGGAAGAAGGAAGGATGAAGGAAGAGTAAAGAGAGGAGTCAGAGTCTGTACCGGCACCGGTGCTTGGAGCCGAATGCAGGGGTACCGATAGTAAACATTCGTATATATACAATATCATTTACTGTTCACATAACTGCTTCTGTTCTAACATGTACATGTCGTCAATTGCACTGCATCATGCAAAGATAGCCCGTTTTCTAAATGTTGAAGACTGACATTTATATTTTCAAATCTCATTTTCTTTTTATAAACGTTAACTAATATAATTTTTTGTTTTTTTGTTTTTTATTCAATTTATTTTTCTGACTATTTTTTTTTATGTTTTTATTTTACATTTAAACTTTGTTTAATTTTTTTATTTTAATTTTTTTTTTTTTTTTATTTTTTTTTTATAAGTTTTATTTTATTTACATTTATATTTTTTGTTTTTTATTTTTTTATTTTAATTTTTAAATTTTTTTTTATTGAAATTTATTTTTCTAACTTTATTTTTTAATTTTTTTATTTATTTTTAAGTTAATCTATTTAGAAAAAAACATTTTTAAAAAACTTTTATTTATTTTTAATTTTATTTCTTTAAAACTTTTTTATTTTACTAAAATTTTATTCTTTTCATGTTTATAACGTAAAAAATTCGCGTTTTTACACACCCTAAAGCAGTAAATCAGTAAATCAAACCACCCACCCCACCTTCCCCACCCCAGCCATGATTATGATCTATTGATCTATGATTTAAGTTATATTTTGCATAACTAATGCAAAAAACTTTATGGAAGTTTGTTGTTTACTTTAAACATATTTGTTTTTACAAAATTTTTATGCTTTTATATTTATAACGTAAATTTTTTTTCATTTTTACATACCCAAAAGCAGTAAATCAGTAAATCAAACCACCCACCCCACCTTCCCCACCCCAGCCATGATCTATTGATCTATTGATCTATTGATCTATTGATTTAAGTCAAATTTTGCATAACATAATGCAAAAACTTTTATTTATTTTTGTTTTGTTTACTTTAAACAATTTGTTTTTACTAAAATTTTTATGCTTTTTATATTTATAACGTAAATTTTTTTTCATTTTTACATACCCAAAAGCAGTAAATCAGTAAATCAGTAAATCAAGCCACCCACTCCACCCTCCTACCCATCCATGATCTTTTGATCTATTGATCTATTGATCTATTGATCTATGATTCAAGTCATATTATAAGTATCTTTTTGTATAAACATAACAAAAATTAAATTCTTTTGCTTAGGTGTTGTTGTTATAAAGTGCCTTTTTTGTTTGATTTGTTTGATGTTTGTTGCTTGTTGTTGAAATGTTGCGTTTGTGTTGCTGTTGTTGTTGTTGTTGTTTGCTTGTTGTTGTTGTTGTTGTTGTTGTTGTTGTTGTTGTTGTTGTTGTTGTTGTTGTTGTTTTTTGTTGTTGTTGTTTGTGTTGTTGTTAAATGTTTAATATGCCAAACGTTCAAGTTAAATGAAAATATACAACACTTTTTCAAACATATCTCTAAAATATTAATGTTAATACCTTAACATTGTAATAGAAACTAAAACAAAAATATATCTCATCCTAGACTAACTGACATACAGCATTCATTAACAAGGTAACTAAAATTTGAAGTTTTAAAATTTACCAGCAGAATTCCGCTTCCCGGTGTCAATCACACTCTACACAACAAAGCAAAATATTATTATTTTTATTATTATTATTATTTTTATATATTATTTTATTATGTATATTATTTATTATTATTATTATATTATTTTATTATTATATTATTATTATTATTATATTATTATTATTATTATTATTTATTATTGTTATTTATTATTTTATTATTATTATTATTATTATTTTATTATATTTTTTATTTTATTTATTATTATTATTATTATTATTATTATTTCCACATAGATTCACAACACCAATAAGCGCGTGCGGTTTTATTTAGCCTGCAGGTCACAAACTAGAACATTGGTAGAGTAAATTGCTCTCTACCTGACACCTAAACATTACGCAATTTTAGTACGCTCAAGGGTAGCCAATCAGAAGAACTGTATTTGCTGATGCCATCACGGACAGCATTGAAATTCGAGGAATGGACCTATTAATCTTTTAAATATCATTTTGACACATTCGAGAAGGGTAATAGATTTATTGCTTTGTTCCCCTTTTTGTCCTTACTTAACATATGTTTTTATCTTAAACAGTAGTTTATTGATTATATTATATTATTATTATTATTATTATTATTTTATTATTATTTATATTATTATTATTATATTATTATTATTATTATTATTATATTATTATTATTATTATTTTATTATATATATTATTATTATTATTATTTATTATTATTATCATATTATTATTAGTTATTATTTATTATTATTTTATTATTATTATTATTTATTATTATTATATTAATTATTATTATTATTATTAGTTATTATTATTATGTATTATTATTTTTATTATTATTATATATCAGCTATATTGGATACGAACATAACAATCCTTAAATACCACACACACACCCACACACACACACACACACACACGACACACACATTCACACACACACAACAGCACACACACACACTTACGTCCAACACTTTCAGAAGGTAACATGAAATATTTTTAGGCCTATTCCGTTTTTTAGACCCCTCCTCCCCTTTCAGAAAATATCAGAAGGTAACATGAAATATTTTTAGGCCTATTCCGTTTTTAGACCCCTCCTCCCCTTTCAGAAAATGTTATTAAACAAACTGGTAGGTTTGACAACAGTGCATCATACAGAGGCGATTTGGCAGCATTGTATAGATTTGGGTGCTGAGTTATATATAAATCGGCGATCTACTCTATGGACCATTATTAATCAAGAGCTCTTACGGTCAACACTTTAAGAAACATTCGTTAGATCCTGTAGTGTCATTATCCAAGTTTTTTATATCTACATATGAGGATTTTTCAAATCAATACTTATTCATCGAAGTAAGTGTTTTTTTCTTAATATATATATATATCATATATATAGTATATATATATATATTAAATTATATATAGTATTATGTATATATATATATATAATATATATATATATATAATATTATATATATATATATAATATATACCATATATTATATATATATTATACTATATATATATAGTAATATATATATATATATATAATATTATATATATATAATATATATATAGCTATATATTATATATAATATAGATATATATATAATATATATATATATATTATATTCTTCATTTTAAAAATGAGATTGATGCACATCTGATCAATAATTAATAACGTAAAGTAATTAAATACATTACCAATTAACAATAGAGGGTAAATAATTTATACATATGTCTAAAAAAGTGATTCTTTTCCAGAAGCGCGTGCTGAACATACATCCATACAGCTTAGGATGAAAAACATCCTTCGTATCGTTATCGTCGCATCGATTAAAAATGGATGTTGGCTGTTGTTTACTGTCTTGTAGATATATTTAATTATAAGAATGAGAAAGTATTTATGTTAACTAATGTATTATTACTGACATAGTGACCTAGTTGTAAGAAAACTTGACCTTTATTGTTACGTGGTATCAGTAAATAGATTAATGACTTTAAATTTCCAGGTAGTCCTTCAGGGATGGGAATTTGCTGCTAATAAGAAGAGGAAGACCACCATTGAGACATAACGCAACATGTTGTAGAGAACTAAAAAAAGTCGATGAACGTCGATACATATGAAGTTAAAGGTTATTGATTGAAAACTTCTCTCCATGGACCCAAGAGAGTCTGAAGGATCATTACGAAATGGTTGTTTAGTATGAATGTTGGTTGATGGCTGTATTGAAAAGACATAAGAATATGATTAGTACACGTCATGAGGTGTTGGAATGCAATATTCAACGTTCGGTTGGACCAGTCGCCTGACGGAAGTATTATGTCAACGAGTCAGTTATAGAGAGTATATTAGACAATTTAATTCGCGGTGAAAGAGGATGGATGAGACGCTTGGAAGTTTCTCGTTTCCCAATCAAGGTAGACAAGGCAACCTTGACAAATCAAAGGTAGCAAGCTACGGTGTTCATGATAGCTAAAGGAAAGGGTAATGTAAAAACGATACATTCGAGCTACAAAATCTTAGGTTCAAAACCATATCTTACATTAAGTTAAAGTTCATCTTAGAGAAGGCTGCTGTAGGTTTTGCGTGCTTGTGCCTTTACAAAAGCGCTGTTGTCCCTCTTTAAGGCAAAATAGCTCCGTGATGTGTACGATCACGAAAGGTATTATACTATACACACTTGGAAGTCCGCAACAACATTAGCTAAAGAATGTGCGTATGGCATATACAGCTCTTTCATAGTTAACTGACTTTTGAACCATCGAGAATATCCCGAAAAAATCGCCACTATAAGTTCGTATTTGCTCCCTGCAACGGCTAACCGGAAGTACACTATTCACTTCTATAATCCCTCATGACCGGAACACAGACGATTCCATTATAACTTATCGGTCCATGATGGAGTTAATCCCATTACTATGCTGTCTAACAGAACCAGATAAGGCTTAAGTTCTGTTTCGAGAATACCAAAACACAGGGCATATCATCGAATTGGCACTTTTGGCACTTATTGCTCACATTTCAATAGTCATACTACTTGACAATTAGATCCTGTGCCACGCATTACGTCATGTAGACAATGTCTAGCATGCATCAAGTGTCGAGCTATTCAACCCGAGGTATATTTCCCATGAGTGTAAATTGATTGTAGTCGTGAATTCTATAATTCCGATGTGCTATCAAAACACAAAGATAATAATACGTGCAGGAAAATTAAGATTTGTAAACCTCTGCACCTTGAACAATAAGAGGCTTGATCGCTTATGGTAGTTGTTCCAAACACGACTGCCAACAATCTTATTGTAGATATGTAAAGAAAAATACTAGCCTAAAGAAGATGAATACCATATATAGGTTACATGAAGGAAAAAAGAAATTAAGAAGAAGGATGATAGAAAGATACTGATCCAGAGGTTATACATGGTTACTAACGATTATCGAGACATATCAGAAGAAGATAAGCGTAGATGATAAGGGAAGAAAGAATAAATAGATTGAGTCCTTATTTACTAAGGATAAGACCAGATGATATGTGATGTAAAAATGTACCGATAAAGAGGAGAGCAAGATGATATCACATTGCGGCCCAAGACAGGTAACATTTAAATTGGAGAGCTGAAAAGGACCTGTAGAGAATATTCATTGATTTTCTAATTTACTTTTCTAGTCACAAATTCATAAATCAAAAGTAAAAATTGTGACAGCACATAATGGTAAGAAGTAAATTTAGTCACCAGATTCGTACTACGTGCAATTATTGACCCACCCAAGTTTTTTCAAAAATCTGATCAGACAACAGTACCTATAAAAAATGGATAAAGCACCAATGGAACGAATGGAAATATAGTCTTCAGGGATACATTATTATTTACACCTGTGCATTGAAAAGCTTGGCCTAAAATGCAGTGGGTTGTCTGTTGAAAAAGCCAATTCCAAGGGTTTCTTTGCGCTGATTACAATTTTTAAAGGAAAGCACCTTGAATTATAAAGGACTTATTCCAGATAAGAAATTCTTTAAGAAATAGAAAAAATGTCCACAGATGAAAAGCAAGCATTTGAAGAGTACTTATATAAGTTATAGGTAAAGAATTACGAATTATTTTTGAAGAATGTTTTGAAAGTATTTGTGTGACAAGATGTTTTATACTAAGAAGAAATGTTTAGAAGTTGTAGGGGCAGCTTTCATTAAAGAATTTGATATAGATTGTCTAGATTAATAACAAAACAATTTGCATCTTTTATGTTTTACACTTTTTATAAAAATGTGTTTATGCCTGAGGAAAAAATTACTATTCTAGGTCGAAAGAACCCTAAACCTTTCACCTATTGAAAGCCGCATATTTAAATATTTGGATTGATGGGCAGAACATCATTTTTGGATTCCACTTACGAACTCTGATTCCTTCGAATTCTAAATGGTTATG